>CAAKHC010010613.1:0-20464 GCA_901007825.1 Macroramphosus scolopax
TATAATGTTGGTGTAACCTTGACTACCTTGGGAAAAAAATCAAACAAAAAAAATGTCACAAAATCTTCACACTTTCACAAGTGTCCTCACTTCAAGCTATTCAGACCAGAACTCAGGTGATGGATTTGATCGCAGAGTCTTGCTCAAGTAATCCGTCCAGGAAGCGGCAGTCAGGCGGGCCAGCACAAGAGTTGCTGGTCTCCATTGAGCTGCGGAGCACGCTGGGCTGCAATGGGAATAGATTATGAGACTCTGACCCCCAGCATCGTTGTAATAACATAAAGATTTTCCTCAGAACAGCCTTCCTTAGCAGGATGTAAACCCAGGGGTCCAGGATCTGGTTCCACGTGGCCATGCGCACCACCATCAGCAGACTGAAGGACGCAGGCTCGTTGTTGGCTTTGGTACTCAGAATGATGACATGGATCTGGTGGAGGGTCAGAAAATCAATGTGACATAAATGTGTGAAAAGGTAAATTTGTTGGCATGAGGACAATTTAAAAGTAACATTTGTAATTGCATGCTTACGAGCCAGCCGCATCCTTACCAGTAAAGGTCCCCAACACACGCAGGACACCAACATGATAGCCAGGAGCTGGCAGATCATCTCGATGTGGTAAGATGTGCCTCTGCAGTGATGCTTGCGCCGCAGCCTGGACTGCAGCAAAGCGCAGCTCGTCAGAGTATTGCACACTATAGAGAGCAGCAGTGCCAGTAGCCCCAGCATAGAGAAAAGTAAAGGCAAGAGCACATCCAGCCAGTCTTTGGGTTCCTCCATATGGAAGAAGCACCAGCTCCTAGAGCTCTGAACTTTGTAGGGCCTCCACAGCAGCACAGGCAGCGCAGCCACCAGGGCAGCAAGCACCCATATGAGCCCCAGCAGCCTTTTCATATGATGGGAAGCTAAGCCTGTGGAGTGGAAGATGGGCTTGGTGACTCCGATGCAGCGCTCTACTGCCATGGCACTCCCCAGTAACAGGGGGCTGAGGCCAAAGAACACCATGCACGCCCCAAAGAGGCTGCACACGATGCTGTGAGGATCAAAAGTCTCCCATTTCTTCTGGGAGCTGTAGACAAAAAGCACCAGGGAGCCGTTGATGAGGTGGCCAAGCAGGTCTGTGATCATCAGGCTGCTGGCAAACAGCAGGAAGGACGCCTTGGACTTGATCCGGATGCGTTTGTAGGATTTAACTAGGATGAAGAGTGCGAAGCTGTTGGACAAGATGCCCACAGTCATGGAGATGACAGAGGCTGTGACAGACAGCTCCTTCTGGCTGAAAGTGTTATTGGTTGGTCCTTCCTCCGACCTGCAGCCGGTCTCAGAGCTCCCACTGGCTGACATGGTGGAAGTGGAATCTGGAGGAGAGGAGGAAGACGGGATGAAGGACGCTCTTGTGCAAAAATTTAGAATAAATCTTGTGAAGCTCTAGATATCAAACTCCCTTTTCTTTCTTTCTTTCTTTCTTTCTTTCTTTCTTTCTTTCTTTCTTTCTTTCTTTCTATCTGCTTTGCATAAACAGACACAACTCATTGCCTGAATAAGTAATGAATAAAACATTATATTTAAAAGTCTAAGATCGTAAAATAATCGTCAAATAAAAGCAATTAATATAATGTTATATTATATTGTTTTTTATTGGATCTTATTTCTATTTTGTATTCATTGTTTTTACATCTTTATAACGACTTTCATTTCAATGAACTCTTCATACATTTCCATTTATTTTTGGAGTATTGTTATCTACCGGTGTGCAGTGAACGCGTCGTCCTCCACACCGGTGAGTCTTTACAACGATCCTATCCAGAGGTAAAACATTTAAAACGACCCTTCAGGAGACAGTAAGATTTGTGTGTGTTTCTTACCTCAGCTGTGATCTTCCAACATACAACTCGCCATGAATCAGCAGCCTCTTCTCAGACGGGAAGAATAAAGTCAAGACTTATAAATGCCATTAAAGGTCGCGAAATATCTTCCCTCCACCCTCGTGTGTCGATGCAGCGATCTGTGGCACATCTGCCTCCTGCGCTCAGCTGGTGCCAAGACTCAGCCAGTGCGCACAGGCGAGGTGTCACTTCAAACTTGTTGCCTTCTGCACAAGTCGTTACATTGAGAAGTCGTTACAACGAGAACAATTAGGCATGCCGTTAATCCATGTGTGCATAGATGATAATTCTAATTAAGGAGAGCTCATCCACGCTATTGATGGGCTCCACCATGGAGCTCTTCATAAATCGATCTTTGTTTGTGGTCCAATCCTGCAGTTTTCTTACTGCAATCGCTCAAACATGTTGAGCAACTTTATATAATTCCCAGAAGTGCAGTTGATTGCGACTGCATGAAACCACCTGCTGGTTTCTGACACCTTTTGTTATGCTACAAATAATGAGTGGTATTAAGAGTTGGTAGAGAAAAGATGAAGAAGTGTAATATGACATTCTCTTTTATTAGTTTCTACTTGAAGTTGGTTCTACCAGCTGCAGGAAATTTCATTTTGGAGCGACCTTCAAATGTAAAAAAAGAAACCAGGTTGAAAGTTGTTGTTAAAAATACTATAAAAGCAACTAAATACATTTACCAAAAAGGCAGTGAGACAACAAAAGATGATATTCTGATGGTTGGACTGACTCATCGAAGGCTCTTTGCCACTGGGATTATATTGAATAGGAAAATGTGTGTTTCATTTTAATAACATCTGCTGTCCCTTTGCTGTCAGTTGGGTTCCGAGCAGCGTCAGAGCTGTCCAGGGGTCCGTCAGCATCAACTGGCTTTTCCTTCCCTGATTTCAGAATCATGAAAAATGAGTTCTCAGAATAAAAAACTGATTCGGACCGTGTGAATACAGTTCATGTTTTCTCTTTCTTTTATGTCATTTTAAACTATTATAACTTTAAGAGAACCTGAATGCGTCGCTGAAGGCACCCTGGAAGCCTCGGTTAGGCAAACAGACATGAAATTAAACCCAAAAGAAATGTTGCCTTTAATATTCATGAGTGTTAACTTCGTCTGAACATTCACCAGCGACCCCTGAGAGTTCCTTGTCAATAAATAAGTCAGGCATTCTTGTGTTTGGGTTCAGTACAGCCTGTCCAACCCAGACAGGTTCATCAAGCATCTGTTGTAACATTAAGTCTGTTAAGCTTGCAGGAAAAAAAAAGCTCTGGCTTTGTGCTTCATCATCTAACTCTCTTCATCCTCTCCGGAAAGACGGTATTTTGTTTCTTACTGCCTGCTCTTTGCCCACTTCTTATTTCTCCTTAAAATGCATTTTGTCGAAGTTTCTAACCCAACTTGATACTTCAGATTCTCTTAAGACAAAACATCTGTTTGCAACATTTCAGTAAACACACTTTAGTGTGTGGTTGCGACACGCAGCTCTGGACTTTGGAAGCACATCCAGACAGGATGCAGGAGTGATGTTTTCCCTGAGAAGTGAGGAAGTAAGAGCTTTTATAAATTGAAGGTTGTGTAATCTTTCTGATGGTGCAGCCAGGTCGCTGTCATACTCCGCTTGCTCCACGGCTCCTCGCTCACAACAAGGAGCAAACAGTAAGAGCACAGTACAGAAAATATTCAGATGAGGAAAATAGAAAGAATCAGCTGCATTTGCATTAAGGAGCATTACTTTATTCTCAAGAGAGAAGAGGCGCTGACCCTAAATGTATCATGCTTACAGACTGGAGTCAGCACATTGATTGATATCGTCTCCTGACGTCTGGCCGGTGCACAGAACTGCTTAACCAAACAGTAATGTTGGTGCTGTCGGTGCCGGGCACATGAGTCAGACAACCTCTGGGTCACACTTCAGACTAAAAGCAACTATCACTTCATCTAAGTGCATCTGTTTCATCTTAAAACAAGATCTACGCTTATATACATCCCCGATTTTGAGTTATAATGAAGCCACATTATTATTTTCTTTAAATTAAAGTTAAAATACAGTTAACATTCTAATCATCGCCGCCCCCCTGAAGGAATTTTATGCTTCATCACACCCAAAGACTGAAGAGGTCCTGACTTTTCTTTGCTCTTCAAAATGTAATTTCCTCAATAATTCCTTGCCAGAATGAAGATGTGTCAAACGCTCTCTTAGTTGCTTTTCTATGAGTTGTACAAATGATAATAAATCAAGTCAAGTATCGATCTACAGTCAGACTGCAGCAAAGAATATATGAAAGAGGAGATCTTGGGAGACACGTCGCAAAAACTATATCCTGAATGGATGTACGACATTATAACAGACGTTTACATGTTGTGTCACTATTCATTGCTCATAATGAATCTTCTTCAGTTTATTACTTCATCCTCTGCCGACCGTCCTCCCGATGCACCAGTGAAACCTTCTTCTTAAGCTTAATTAGGATCACTAATTAAATCACCGGGCGACTCCTGCTGACATCATCTTCCAGGTGACATGACGCCTTCAAGTGTGGTGTCATATCTGCTGTATGCAGTGCTCACAGGCAGCAGAGTGGCCGGTCACAATGCAATAAGCGCAGGCATGGGAGCCCAATCACGTCCCTTTTTTTGGCTGCATGAAATAGGGCTGCTGTAATTGACTGACTGTCTCAATGGGGTTCGGATGAAGTCGGGAGCAGATTGAGCAAGATGGGAAAATAACCCATAATGCAAGCTTTTTGCCAGCATCCTCCACCGGATCACAAAAACACTCCTGGGGCCGAGATTCACAGGAAACAAACGTCCTCTTCTGCTGTTCTTACGCATCTTGTCTTCCCCATTATTTCTCTCCTCTCTCAGCCAGCCTAAAAGGTTACTCTCCTTTCACACGCCGTTAATGGAGCAGGGTTGGTGACATGAGAGGAAGTCGCAAAATGTGACAAAGACGTGTTTGTCAAGCCAAACGGGGACAACAGATGAAAGCAGCAGAAGAAAAATAAAATCCTCAGCAGTTTGAACGCAAGTCGACTTCGACAAATATCTCATCTAACATTTCCCTTTTAACCTCATTCTGACTGTACCAGGTCAAAACACAGAATGATCTGACTCCCAGATGCAAACCTCAGGCTTCTGGACTAGTGTGTTGGGGTCATAACCAGAGCATTGAATATTGCATAATTCAAACAAGAATATAAAGTCCCTCAGTCAAGTTGATCCATCATGCAACATACAGTGAGGTGTGTTAGTGAGGAGCATTAAACTATCTCTGACCTCAACGTAGCATTAACAGAAACAACAGCAGCTGTACAGCTCGGTTTGCCCTGATGTTCGTCTGCAGAGGACGTCCCTCATCCGCTGCGCCCCCACAGTAGATCTTAAAATCTTAATAATCAATGTAATTACATGTCAAAACCGCAGAGCCTCTGAACAGGAAATAAAAACACAAGTAATGAAGTTCATGCAACATCTGTAAATGCTTGGACACGTAACGCCACCAGATGTCAGTGCAGACTCGCAGCTCGCAATCCTGACCCACATTTTGCTTTCCAGCCTGCCATCATGAGCAGGGCAGGTCTGCATTCAGGGAGGTTCAGACACAGTATCCACAGCAGGTGTGCAGCCACAGCAGTGTCACTATGGAACTGACTGCTGTGGAGATGTTTGTTTGTCCTGCGTCTGTATTTACAGGTGTGTCACTGTTGAACACACAGGGATGGATGCCGAGCACACACACACACACACACCTCAGGCTTAACGGTTGCTAGTGGAGATTAGATGAAGTTTTTTTTCTTTCTCATTATCATTAAATGTGAAAACAGCTTTCTATTGTCAAACTCTGCACATGAATCATTTTACACAGTGAAGCTCAAACATGTAGGAAGACAACACATCTATGACTGGAGGGAGACTCACATTATCTTTTAATGCCAGGATTTAAAAATGCAAATCTTTCATCTGTGTTTTATCTTTCCTTGCAGACACATTTTGAATCACAACACCAAAAACTTTATATTTCAGCGATATGGGAATTTTATCAATCGTGTGAATCTACAAATCTCTTTCTAAAATATCACAGGGACATAAATAGGCTCACACACATCGAGGGACTACAAACATCCTCTTATTGCACATAAATGCCTCATCATGTAGTCCTGCCTGAAGCCCCTCCTCACCTCATGCACCTCAGTATCGTCCCTTGTCTCTGAAGGTGTCCAAGGTCAATGAGAGCAATGATGTCGACTCGAGCATGTGTTCGAGATCGCAGGCTCATTTGCAGCCAGCTTGTCCTTTGAAGCCTTTAAATCCAACCTTTCTACCTGAATGGCCAGTAATTGGTGTGCAGAGCACACAGCCCAGATCACGGGAGCAGCCGGTGCACTTAGCATGGCACCCTCAGCACTGCATGGGCTTTTCTCAGAGCACCTGAGATCATTAAGATTCCGACTGAGTGCAGGCTCTCGGGGTACAAATCAAAATGAACACAGGAACAGGCAGCAGTCCATGTCTTTTTTGCAGCCCCGACTGCAGGATGGCACATATTGGATGCTGTGATAGTCGCGCTGCTCCTCTCACCCTGGAGATATGGTTGGGTGCCACCGTATAATCCCTTGCTAACAACGAACTTCCCTCTGTATGCTGAAGACGTTGAGACAGAAGCCTGCAAGTCAGGGTTCAGGTGGCTGTTTCGATGCAATCGTTTGTATCTGTTTTTCAGTGGCTGACGTGGTCGAGAGGAAAATGCCTTTGAGGGTTTGTTCTGACATTCGGCTTTAGCAAATCATGGCCTGAAGTATCAGCCACAGGGTCCTCCTGAAGGGGCCATCTGCTTCAGAGCTAGAGCAGAATCTGTCTTTACTAATGTAACTATTAATGTACACTGTATAGTGTGTAGATATGATGTGAGGGGTAGTACTTCTACCTGACTTATCAGCGGTATATCTGATGTTACGTCAGTGATGGACCCACAGAGAAATGTCAACCAACTCTGCAGCTCCACTCATCTTCAGCAGCAGCAACTTTGGTTCTTTCTCACCAGTCTCAGAGTCGTTCTTGGTTGCAGCAGGCAGATAAAAAGCTCTACAGCTCTGGACACAATCTGCTCAGCCTCAAACAGACACACTAAGCTACCTGCTGCTGAACATACTAGAACATTTAGCACCTGAATGTCCAGATAACTCCACACAATCAGATGCAGAAGCTGACCAGTGTGTGTCAGAAGAACTGCCCAGCAACAGAAATACACTGTTTCAATGTTCCAGTGAAGCCTGGTGTTGCTGTTCATGTCATCATCTCTCTGCTTCCAGATCCTTCCAGTGTTTCCGCTCCGGTTATCCTGGGATCTACCTGGGACCAATTAGTGTATTCAGCCTGTCCTGCCTTGTCTCTGTGCCGGGGTTTTCTTGTACCTCTACGTCTTCTTTTTCTGTCTTTTCTCTTTTATTTATCCTCACCTGTCCGGTATTGGACCTCGTTTTCTACCCGACCCCCGATCATGTTGGTTGAATCTGACTGCTCACTCGTGTTACGTCATCAGTTTATCCGTTGACTGTCAGTCGCGCAACTGGTTCCATCGTCCGACTCCAGCTGTCACAATTCCTGTACGTTATTCATTATTTGGCCATAAATGTCATGCTAGTGTTTCTTTTTCCAGAGAAAAACTGCCCAACAACCGGCTGAATGCTTCAGTCAGGTGATTAATGAAATAGTTAATCAACAGAAAATCTGCTCCCGGCTTCTCCTATGTGGCATTCATTGATTTTCTCTGTTTCACATTATTGCATGCTGATCATCTTGGTTTTGTTTAGTAAAAGCTTTATTTTGGGCTCTGAGAAAAACTGCAAACGTGTCTTTGTTTTAATAGTTTTCAGATATTTAATAAACAAAACAATAGACCTTTTACACAGCAGATGTTTTACATGGAAAAGCAGAGCTTTGGCTGATGTCAGAGGTCGTATGTTACAACTAAACTCCAAACAAGTGCAGACCGCAATTTATTAATTGTACATGTAAACTTTTTCTGTGTGTTGTTGTGGTTAAACCTGTTTTTAAAGGGTTTGAAAATGAAGACTATACTATAATATATGTAATATTACGGTAAAAACTCCCTCAGGTCATTAAAGCGTCCACATTTCCAGAAACAGTAAAGAGGCCATGACATCCTCTGCTTTGTAAAAACGAGATGAATCTGTATTAAGATTTAATTTATGAAAATGACTCATACTGCAATTAATGCAGTGGTGTTTTCTTATTGTCTCTCTCCTCTCTGACAGCTTGAATGTTTTTACAGCAGCTCCACAAAAAACAATTGTAACACACACTCGATGTGTTCCCAGTGTGAAAATCATCCTATTATAGTTACACTTCCAAAACATTGTTGAGGCTTTGTGCTGCTATAATGCAATGATCCGATCCTGCCAAGCTGCTTAAGCAGCGAGCTAACCGCCACAACAGCAGCTTGTTCTGTCCCACTGCTGTCTCGTGCCTTCATGTCGGCCGGAGAGGGAGAATCTGCATGCTGAAAACTGTCCACACACATGTTTCCCAGCTCTGGGGATCATGTCTTGAGTGAGCCTCAGGATCCAGCTGCAGCTGGAGTGTACAAGCTTCTCATGCTGATGGCGACATCAGTCGGCTTCCAGTCCGGCTGGTAAAAGTGAACGTTGAGCGTTCGAGCCCAGTTTGCAAACACCATCTTCTCCGTGATGAAGCGGTGGTGACTTCCACGTCGGCTCCTCTCGTGAGAGAGATACATGGAGCACTCGGCGGGCCCCGAGGGCTCGTAGTAATGATACGGCACGGAGGGACGGGAGGAGGATCTACATGAGAGGAAGAGGAGAGATGAGTCGGAAAGCATGAAAGTCAAAGCAGGAGAGAGGGATGTGGAAATAGCGTGGGAATAATTATGGGATGGGGGCAGAGGGGGGGGAAGAAGTGGAGACAGGAAAAAAAGGAACACGGGAAGATCAGAAGAATCACAGATGTGTTCATTATACACCGTCGTAATCCGCTGTAGACACACAGAGCTCAGTGGAACAGGAGAGACACTTCAATCAGACAATCAGACCTGGTTTGTCCATGAATGTCTGGAGGTGACAAACTGCCTTTTGTGCCCTTAGAGATTCATGTGGCCATTCCAATTACTCAATTACTATTAATTAATTAATGAAAACTATCAATTAATGCCTTGTACACTGATTGTATTGTCTTCTACATTTAAAGAAATTATTATTGCTTCTTATGCAGGGACATTTTTTATTTTCTTGGACTTAATTTCTCCCCTCGTGTGAGATCAGGGTAATTCACCCACTCAAGAGACTCTTGAACGTGTCGCTCTCGGGAGCAGATGTTAGGTCGCCCTTCGTGAGTAGAAGACATCATTAAGATGAACTTACACAGGATTTTCATGAGGAAAGCCCGCTGATATTGTCAGTACGCAGTAAAATCACAGAGCGGAGCTGCAGAAGAATACACCACCTACTCGTCTTCATGCACTATTTTGCACCACTCACTCAAACAGGAAGGGACACATTTTTCCTTGGATGTATAATTTAGTGGATGAAACACGATTTCGCAGAGAGAAAGTGTTCAACAGTGCTTTTCTTGTACTATAGAGATATAATGATATAAAATGTTATGTTTTATCATTTGTAATTTGCAATTAAATGTAAATATAATAAATTTTTCTGGGGGGCATTTTGATACGTTAAGTACATTTGAGATCACGTCCCATAATAATAACACATAGTTAATAGTTTTTGTAATTTGTAGCAGACTTTAAATGTGATCTGATCCTGGTATGCAAACACTAACTTTGTTTTAGACACTAATGTTCTTCTACCTGCAGAAGTCCGGTGGCACCATGCCGTACACGTTGATCCTGTCGCACAGCTCCAGGGCGATGGCCATGGTGAACCAGCCAGTGCTCAGCCAGGAGTTGGAGCTCTTCCTGGAAGTCAAGAGAGATCCAACATCTTTAGTAAATTCCACATCAACAATCGACTGATCAAATTAGACCAGAATAAAGACGTGTCCCCTCATCGGGGGAATATACTGTAGTTGACTGTGAGACACCTGAGACACGAACCGTGCAAAGAAGGTACGATTACATATTTGTAAGACGTCAGTGATATTGTCCATTGTGCACATTCGTGCAGAAAATATCAATGAGTGAGACATTTACTCTGACGTGAAGTGATTGGCGTCTTCATTCACATGCGAGATCCTCTTATCACAGCGTGGGCGCCCTGTTCACATGCAAATGGGATTATATGAATAGCTGGAAAAAAAACGATTCTTTTGTAAGCTTGTGTTCATTTAGCCGTTTTTTCACAGTATAGATACCTGCAGCACCTATGAAAAGAACAATGTAGCTATTATGTATAAAATCGATGTCAACTTGTTGTTGTGGAGGAACATGCATCAGGTAAATAACCCTGATCTGAGCTTAGTGCTTCTATCTCTCGGTATTTTCCTTTTTTCTTTACGCGCAGGCCAAAACACAACATTGTTGTTTGTCTTATTGGAAACCTCACAAACACTTAACTCATTGAGTGAATCTTTACCTATCAATCCCAGTTTCCGTTTTAAACAGTTCATCAAATGTCAGCATTTTAATCCGAGATATTATGTAAACTTTGAGTTTTGGCATCAGCTGGTTTAACAGCCTTAGATTGTTGTAAACGTGGCCTTTCCCATCCCGTCTCATGAGGCTGCCTGGTCCCCAGAAGATGAACACTGTGTCTTGGCTCGCGTTCAGCAGCTCCTGTCGACTCCGCAGCACCCTCTGCAGGCTCGAGTGAGCTATGACACGTAGGCTTGTGCGGCGGCCGACATCCTGCTGATGGCCCACGATGGGGGCGTCGTTCATACGGATGACACAGTCAGAGCGGTCGATTTCTTCACCCCTCTTGCTCCCGGTTAGCTGGCCGGAGCTGGTCACCAGGGCACACGTCTTGCAGTGCATCCTCAGAGTCTGTGGAGGAGGAAGGTCAAAAGGGTTATTCATTATCCCAATCACCAAGAAAGCCACTGCATGTTCTCATGTGGTATATCTATGGCCATGAGATGGTCAGAGAGACCTAAAGTTTTGCGTTACCTGTTAAGAGACAGACAAACAGACCAACACCGGCAAAACATGGCTTTCTTTGGCGTAGGCGTAAGCAAGCAGACACAAAGACTTTCTAATACAGGCAGAACTTCAGGTTTAAGTTTTTTTTATTTGTATCAAGCACACACACACTGATCGCTTTAGTGGAAAACCATTTCAAAATGGAGTTGATAGTCCGCCCTTTAATACCATGAGTAGCCTCTCATCGGGGTCCAAACAAGACCGGAATAAAGTTCAACTCGCTGCTTTGTCAGGGACCTATTATTCAAATGCATTGCATATTATGTCGGTTGACAGCAGAGCAGAGTGACGCAGTGCTCTCAGTTTGTGGGAACATCTTACATGCACATAAACTGATGTATTTATTCAGTCCCACACAGCCTCAGAGCAATGTTCACTTCCATACAGCAAGTGATGCATACAGCGGTCAGACCTTGCTCAAATACACAAGTCCATGTCATTCAGACGAACATTTCTATGCATAAAGCTTTTAAAACGTTCAATATATTCCAGGGCCGTTACGTCGGCTTGGATTATATTGACCAGGTGTTTTCAACGACGGAATAGGGAGAGCTTGAATAGAATGATCCAACAAAAACCCAGAGACTTTTCAAATGAATTCTTCCCAGCCTAAAGAGGGAGCTGCATTGACATTCTGAACTGTGCTCTGAGCTTCACACTCCATCAGCTTCTGAGGTGAGATGTGTGTGTGTGTGCGTGTGTGTGTGCGTGTCTGTGCCAGGTGATATTACCAGCGCCACAGGCTGAGCTTCTCGTCATATTTATAACACTCTCCCACTATCTCCATGACCCCACACTCAATGTTTGCCAAACGTGTTTGTGTTTGTGTGTGTGTCGTAGCCGTGCACGTGTGTGCACATGTGTGATGCCTGGAGACGTCGTTAAATGTTTTGGCAGAGTTCGATGTGGCGCCACATATGTACGGTCACGTTTCAAGACTTTGCATCTGTCTAGATGTGTCTAGATCCTAAACCAGTTGTAATCCCTTTATACTCACGGAACACACACACGCACACGTCGGTGCATTTCTCACCATATTGCCTTTTGGAGTGTGTAAGCCCTCCCTTCCCAGACCCCCTCCCTCAATGGCAGGTAGGATGGAGAAAATTGTTCACTTCACTGCACAAACTCACACTCATTGCCTTCGCTGTGAAAAGCTGCACCTTTAATATATTTCTTCTTCTTCTTCTACAACATACCTTTTTTAATCGTCGAGGAACGATTGAAGCTACAAACGGCAATTGAAGGTTGCATGGATTTGTGTTGGAGTTTTAAGTTTCTCCGAGCTTCCGGGAGCGTTGTGATGTTGGGAAATAGCCAGTGATAGCAAGAAATTATCACTGCGGGAGGCGTTTAGAATCAGTTCCAGGATGTTCCAGGTGGCAGGCAGCTGAAACCTCAACCCACAGACTGTCAATGAATTAATAAAGGCATGAGTTTAATTTTTTGCATAGAGCAGGTAGATTTTTATCAGCCTTAAGCTAGCATCTTTTAAATTGTGAACCAGCAAGGGCTTAAACACTGACTCACACACACACAGTCTGCAGTTTATCATGCAGACAGAGGGGCTGTTTACCTTGATCAATAATGCATAACCTTGAAACTAAGACACTTTCCTGGATTAACCCGATCTTAAAACGGCAGTAGATTTCAACCCCTACGAGGCTCTTCAGTGAATTTCACTGTGATGTGATGCTGAGTGGATTGAAGAGAGGCACGGTGTTGAAATTAGCAGAAAGAAGAAGCAGTCAGGAATACGGCTCCGCTTCCATTCCCAGTCAATTACCGCCAACACACCGACTCCCGACACATCAGTATGATCCTGTTTATACACTTCCCAGGGGAAGCCGGCGTCATAATTGCTTTCAGATCAAACCCCATCAGTCAGCCTGCAGTGGTGCACCAGAGATTCCACTGTGCCTCCAAACCTCCAGCCTTTGCCTGCCTTTCATTTGACAAAAGTACAAACCGACAGGAGGAAACTATTTGGAAGGGTGGAGCTACTTGGAGGTCAGAGGTGAAACAGATAGATTATGAAATGTGTCTGTGATTTAACCCTGAATCCCTACGATACGAGCAGAGGTGGGTAAACAAAGGCGTGACGACTTCTAGGAAGGTGATCGTTATCATATATGTAAGTGCACACTTTCTAATGTAAAGACACAAAGACGAACAGCTTAACTGAAATCGAAGGTGGATTACATGGCACCTCTTGCGTTGTGCGGCGGTTTAATGATCGCAACTGCTTTCTTTTCTCAGGGCCAATTAATTAAACTCAAATCCTCCCGACAGCTGACATCTCATTAAGCTCCTCCTGATAACACACATTCCAGTCGCAATCCTAAACCTGCCCCCGTTCTCAATTTGAGAGAATAAAAAGGCGAGATAATGAAGACGCCTGTCTTCTTCTTCTTCTTCGGCCGATCGACACAGAGTAGGGGAGGACGCCGTCGCAGGGAATGTCACCTAGTTAGCAGAGAATTGATGGCGATGTGGGAAATAACGTTTTTCCTGGTGGATAAATGAGAATCTTGATGATATTCATGACTTCATGAATTCATGGTTCTGCTTTTCAGTCTGCTGCGCAACAGTTATTATTTCTGATTGATTGATAAGGAAGAAGAAAGAGAGACGGGTACAGCCCATTATAGGCAGATACTATACATCATAAACGGGTACAAACTTTCTATCCGCATCTCTATTTGCATGCAGGCTTTGTGATTCGAAGGTGTAAAGGCCAACCTAGATTGATTATGCAGGCAGTTCTTCAAGTTCTTTAAACAGGAATCAGCAAAACATCAGAGGAGACAGAAGCTGAGGGGCGAGAGAAAGAAGAATGGTGTGTCAGTTGAGGTGATCCAAATCAGCTGTTTTTGGAGGTGGGTGTGTTTAAAGGAGTATATTCTTGATATCATGTCAAAGAAGAGAAATAAGAGATGAGGACATCTCATGAAAACCTGCAGACGCTGCAGAAGGCTGCGAGACATAATACAAGCTGAGACACCTTTTTCGGTGGCACAGTGTAAAGAACGAGGGTTTCAATGCTGTTTTCATTCCACCGATAATCACTGAAGGAACTGAAGCCCAATGCTTCGGCTTTAACCTTAAGTGCACATGAAGCGACACGGCCTTCACGATTTCACCCTCTTGGGTGACACATAATTGAGCGAAGCAGCCGCGAACCACTTCGTGAAATCACAGCTCATGCAAACAAGTTGTCCACATAACTTAATCCAGGCCCTAACAAGCTCTTTAACACATCGCTTCTCATATTTTCAGGCATTTCTGATGTGTGTCCCTTCACATGTGTGCACCTGTGGTGTGTGGATGCACACACTTGTGTTGAAGCCATGACTCCCTCCAGCAGCAGCAGCAGCAGCAGCAGCAGCAGCAGCAGCAGCAGCAGCAGCAGCAGCAGCAGCAGCAGCAGCAGCAGCAGCAGCAGCAGCAGCAGCAGCAGCAGCAGCAGCAGCAGCAGACCTCAGATGCCCTCAAAGGAAACAGTAGAAATGGATCCACCCACTCCACAGCTCCAACAGCAGGTCTGCTCAGGTTAGTCATTACTCCGCTCTGTCTGAGGGAGCAGCAGCAGCCCAGAGCCCCGATGGGAGGGGGGATAGAGTGACACTAAGCAGTATGAAAATGTAGCAGCGTGTGGATCCATCAGGAATCCCTTGTCAGCCGTCAACTAGGAGGCAATGGACTGTCAGGGGAGACTGAATAACAAGTGCCTACACTGCAAAAAAAAAACGAAACTGAAACAGCTGCCTCTCATTTCTCTTGCGAGCCCAAAGAAAATGCAGATTCATTTCTCTTTTTCATTGACTTTAAAAGGATGCGATGGTTATAAAAATCTCAGATGAACCTTGAAGGTAAAACTGAACTGGCAGTCCAGCAAATATCAACCAGATCTGCACACGATCATCCTTCCTCACATGGCACCGATCAGTTGACGTTGAACTGTAACCAACAGTTCTTATTTTTCTCCAAATCCTGCCCGGTGCTGCCTGAACGTCACCATGTCCTCTCCACAGTGCTGCACCTCCCTCGCTGCATATCTTCCCCAGTACATTCTGAGTGCGATCTGAGCGAGCTGTCTGTGCTGCAGCTGAGTGTTAGTCCGCCGCACGACACTCACATTCACTGTGGCGTCTGCAGTATATGACCAAGTGATTACAGCAGAAATATTTTAAATAGCCGTTCCAGTAGAATCTAAGTGCTTTTGTCACTAAATATTTCATGATGAGAACATTAATTATGAATTGAGAAACTGAATAAACTACAGAGAGATTTCAGCGATGGTGCTTCCACAGTGAGTTCAGCCTTCCAGCTCAATGGCAACTGAAAGGATTATTCGCCATTTACATAGAAGAAAGAGGCTTTATTAAACTCACGTATTATACTGAAGCTTTTCCTCACCGCATTCAGAGGAGTCATTGGTAGTGCTAAGAACAGTCTTAACAAAACATTAGAATGAGAGGAGGATTTCTGTGTGAAACCAGGGCAGTACTGTACACCTTACAGAGTGGCTCTGCTCTACCTGGATGACAGCAGAATACAGATTAGCTTCAGTCTGTATTACACATGCAGAATCGTGTAATCAAAGTTTTTTCAAAGGCTACGTATGCAACACATTTGTCCAACTGATTACAGCTACGCTCAAATGCACTTGGTGAATCCAAATTGCTCTTTAGAATTGAACTGTGGAGAGATAGTCAGGCGACTGCCAGGTATTGCTGGAACTAAATCAGTGCAGCTGAATCTGTCCAATGCATATCACAGGGAGATTGCATGACACTTTGCTATGATCGTTTCTCATGTGCTTCTGTCCTTGCCAATGAAGTCTCCACGATTGGCCCCCGTGTACCTCCAGGACATCATCAGCCACATTTCATTGGCCAGCTCGGAGACTTCCCTGCTTCATTAGATCTGCACAAGCACCTTCTTCACTGACGAGAAAACCTTCCCTCACTCCAAACACAGTCAAGGCAGGTCTCTTTGGTAGTGACTAACATATTCGCTTTACTCTGCCAAGCTGCACCACTTCCTTGAATCTTTTATCTCTGTGGGAGTTGGAAAGATTTTGGTCTTACTTTCTAAGAAAAAATAAAAATGGCATGTTTAATTACATAAATGATCATAAGTGCTGTTCAGTGTCTCATTGTTCATGAAATATTGTTACAAATCCCCCCATGATCAGAATTTTTCGTATCGTCAACATCGTGCCGCTCTATTTGCATCAAGTAACATTTCTTGCAAGAACAGTAATTGTACACCATTTCAGATTATGAATCCCGTTCTGGTGTTTTCACTGGAATTTTGTGACTTAAATTCGTATATAAATATTGTTAGCCAACTTAATTAGTTTGCTGATGTTAGTGTTACTTTATTGGATCAATGTTTGTGTTTCCACGGCACCCAAGACTGTATGGTTGTTGAGCTTTATGTTCATTTTTTCATATCACCGATTATATTTTTACTGCAAGAAATATAATGTAATATTAAGATATAGTTTTAAACTTCATACAGAACTTCGACTTCATTTTGTCAATGTTTATGTATACTAGACATTAACACAATAGTTTGGACATGCGCTCTGACTTAAAATGCAACATATTTTCATATTTCAAAGGGAAAAGCAGGTGCACCATCAATGTAAAAATAAACGAGGAGTGAAATCATTTCACAATGAGCAGATGGTGCATATTTACCTTATGATCCATGACACCTGTGTACCCCTCGAGGGATGACGCTGGAAGACTCCGTGGTCTCCCCAGCGTTTTCACGGCTGACGCGGGATGGTCTGAATTGTGGGAAGATAATGATGGTGATGATGGGGAAGACGGTGAAGATGATCTGTTGCCAGAACTGCTGTTGTACATCACCATAAAACTGGTAACCATGGTGATGATGATGATGCCACTAACTCCTTGGCACTGTAGAGGCACACACACATAGCACAGACGCACACAAACAAAAGGGAAAGTCCATCAATTTAACATCGTTGATGAGGAAAATACACATTTTACACAATATTCAAGTCAGGAAATCACTGCTAATTAAATGTCAGCTTAAGAGACAACACATGATAATAACAGCTGTGCTTCCTCCTGCTGGGCTGCAAATAAAATGTCATCTGTGCCACTCAACAGGGCAACATGTTTCACAGAGAGGTGCAAAAAATAGCACCAGGTTTCTAATTACCAACATTTCCTCCTGCAGAAAAAAAAACTTTACACAGGTGCACTCATACAGGATTATTTGACATAAATATTAAACATAGGCTTCTGCAAAAACATTAATTTAAACATCACTAAGTGCAATTATTCAACAGTATGTGACTGCGCTCACTCCTGAGCAGCCTAAACACCAAAGCTTCCCACATTACTAGGTCGGATAATTACCACTCTTATCTTCATTTTCATTTCCCCTCGTTTCCAAGCGCAGAGCGGGTCTTCATCCTCCCTCGGCCAAAGCTCAGCGTGCAACACCGGGATCAGCTCCAGCTCCAAGACAAACGACGCTCCACTACTCTTTCCCCACGCTCTCCTCGACAGGGACGCTGTGCACTGGGCTCCTCATGGTCCTAAACCACTCCCCTGTTCCTGTTCCTGTTACTGTTCCTGTTCCCCCATCAAACTTCATCTTTGTTAAGATTTTCTCAGGATTCTCCCATTTATATGTTGAGTAGTTATTTGCTGGTCACCATGTATTTTAAACCTATTGTAGTTTCTCCACATACAGGTGTATAATCACTGTCCTCATGGTCACCTGCTCCTGCAGGGAGAAATGAATAGCACTGGCTTTTGTTCACTATGAGATGATTGCAATCAATGAAGGCACCTTATCAATGCAGGTTCTGTTTGTTGTATTGCATCCGTTTAAAGAGTATCATATTTTTGTAGGGTGATATCAATTTCAGGGACTAATACAGAATATGCAGTACTGACAAATACTAGAGTCCATCATTATTTATTGGGACACCCATGTAAGGAAAGGAAACATCTTTTGTCATTTGTCACTGAAACCTGAGCAGCTAAAGCTAAAGAGGCAGAGAGCTGGGAGCAGTTATCTAGTCAGGAGGAGTCCGGAAAGATGGGAATTAGTCTTTTTATAGACGCCCTCTTAGCTGATGTCATTGTGCTCATTTTCTAATGTGTACTCCATCTTCCAAGCATTCCTCAGCAAGTTTCAGCTCTGAAACTGAAATGTATCCGTTGGCTTTCTTGGTAATGATCATTCAGTTATCTAAAAGAAACAACACAGAACCTTACAGGCTGACAAGATGCTGAAAGACAAATTAGGGTAGCTTATGAGAAGCTATAGTGGGAACAGGATGTCTCCCTTTTATGCTTTTGGTCCAAATTTATCAAAGAATTGACTTGTTAAGGTAATTAACTTTTAGTCCAGCATCCTCTATCTGAAAGAGAAATACAGCGATTCATATAGAACATGATGTGATCGGAGGCATTCAGTGCTAATGCAACATGATTGAATGAAACAATATGACGTGACGCTGTACAATATGAGACTAACTAATAAAACAAGATGAGTTAAGATTCCACCAAATTTTAATATTGATTAAGAAGATAACTTTAGCTTAGCGTCAGTAGTTTCCTGCATTGGAACACATGTAACTTTGCATGAGAGCAACAGTCACACAAACAACTATTATGAGCTGCAGTGGGAAAGACATTGTTATCCTGATATAATACAACGTGTTCACTTGGCCCTGCTTCCTGCTGGATGAGTGTCTCACTGCTTTGAAGTCTGAGAGTCTTATGCACAGCGGTTTCATCACCTTCAGCCGTTTGTATTGAGCTAAGCTTGCGAAGACAACAGCTCTGAAATAGAGGCTGTAGAGTCAGGTCATTTGTTGGTTTGACACCACGATCAATACCGTTTTAAATTCAGTCCCACAAATAAATGGATGCTTGTGTGAGGTTGCTGAAATGGAGATAATATCTTCTCCCTCGGGTCCTGCCAGTGTGAAACAACTGAGAAATTCATGAAAATATGTAATGACTTACTGCACTGGGTCACACAACTTCAAATGAAACTAGCGTAAAGTCACCATGACCTCCAATATGCATCATCAAGGTGTTAATGCTTAACTAACCATGTAAGAAAATCAATCTGGTCATCCCACTCCGTTCAGTACATCAAAGTTCAAAACAAGTCCTTTCCTGTCACCACTCGGTGACCCTGTCGTCTTAATACAAGTCTGTGTTATGTCTGCAGGTTTTTTGCTTTTGCTCTGAAGGATATTTTCATTTTACAAATTCTGTACACCCATTCCACACCCATAAAATACGTGAATTTTCATCGGGCCGAACATATCTGCAAATTTCCATGACTTTTTGAGCAAGTTTAAACCCTCTAAAAGTCGTTTGAATGACGACGATAATCGTAATGATAATAATAATCCGTACAGATTCAATAGGTCCTCGCCACAGCTGTCCTGTGCTCGGGCCCTAAATATGAAGGTTATATGCAGGTTTATCAGAATGTCATTTCATTCTATATGTTCGATACATGTTGTATGGAACCTTTTCATTTTTCTACCTCAACGCTGTTCTAATCACAGAATTATCTGCTCATGATGCTCCTTGCCAGGGGCGTCACTAGGTTTTAAGGAGGGGGGGGCTAAGAAAAATTTTGCCCTGCAAGATCTCCACCCACTTCTCCACAGCTGACGTGCCCTTGAGCAAGGCACCTCACCCCGGGCAGCCCCCCACTCAGGTGTGTAAGGATGAGTCTGCCTACAGTTTGGAGACTGTAAGATAAGATAAGGTAAGTAAAAATAAGCTACGTAGGCAGACTCATCCTGGAATCAACCATCAAGTGATGAGGTGGTGTCGTCAGCAAACTTCAGGAGTTTGACGGACTGGAGGTGCAGCTGTTGGTGTACAGGAAGAAGAGGAGAGGAGAGCACTGAGGGTCAGGGAGTCAGAGACGTGTCAGACAGGAGGTCTACGATCACCTGTGATCCACCTGAGGTGGAGGAGGACTGGTCCTCTGGTGTGATCAGCTGTGGAGAGGTCTGATCCCCTAAGTGGGGGAGGAGCAGCTGGTGGGTTGGAGATGGTGTCAGGACTGACCCATCACAACATGTGTAAAGTCATCCAGACTACTGGACCAGCAGTCCTGAACACCTCCCAGTCAGTGCAGTGCAAGCAGGCCTGAAGTTCTCCCACGTCCTAGCAGCAGGTTTACAGAGGTTCAATCTCCTGTATGCAGGAACCAAATGGATCATGGCATGGTCAGAGGGATCCGGTGCAGCTGGGGGACAGCAGGATAGATAGGCACCACTTACGGTGGTGTAACTGGGATTTAGTATGTTCTCTTGTATGTTCTCTGTTTATTTAATAAATTGCCTGTAATTTGAATTCCTGTCTTAAACGTCCTTTGTTCCACCTCACCCAACACAGTAGATACAT
>CAAKHC010010615.1:3466-41461 GCA_901007825.1 Macroramphosus scolopax
GGGGGCCCCCCCCCCCCCCCAGCCCTGTCAACAGGATGGCTACGGCCCTGTCATGTACGATATTTTTAAATTTTAAGGTCCATAATGTACTTTCAAAAGCTTTTCTAAAAGGCCTCTGTTATAAACCCAAAGTGTTTTCAACATCACTACATGACGTCATGCCACGGAATCTTTTCACTGCTTGGAACCACTGTTGGGGTTTTTTTTTTTTTTTTTTTGATGACCTGGAAAACATATTCCTGCAGGGTCACGCCCAGAACTTGTTTTTCTGCTCTTTGCACGAAGTTGTGCCAATCTCCTGTGTTTTCCTCCTGTAAACGTGTTTTCTGTGAGTGCACCGTGCAGCGTGCGTCGGATTCGGCGAAGCGTTTGTTTTGGGGTGTTTCTCTTTAACTCTCTCTGCGGCATCTCCCTCGCTGTATGCGGGCCTGGGTGCGTGGAGGAGGGCGGGCCGTCAGCACAATGAGCACATTTCGGGCAGCGCACTCCTGATGCGACGTGTAGCCACGGAGGATGGATGTCGTGTGCACGCAGCTCGCCTGACTTGTTTTGCTGGGATCCGATTCGGGGATGCGGAGCTTCAAGTCCAACACTCGCCGGGCTCTGCTGCCTGAACACTGACCTCGGGTAAACCGCGGAGGCTCCGACTGCTTTGGAGATATCCTGCAGAGGTATTTTTGCGCAGAAGTCTGGCGCAACTCAAAGGGGATGTTCTCCCAATCCGCTGATAAGACTGCCGTTGTTTAGGGACACATAGTCAGCCTCTGTTCACCGGTGCAAGATGATGTCACTGATCGATCTGGACGATGATCAGCGGTGGGTGCCCACACATGTGAATGTCACCGTCCTTCGCGCAAAAGGGCTGCGAACCAAGGGCAAGCACGGCAGCCGCTACCTCTACACCATCATCCAGGTGGGGAAGGAGAAGTACACCACCGGGCTGGTGGAGAAGGCGGAGATGCCGGAGTGGAACGAGGAGTGCTGCTTCGAGCTGCTGCCCGGCATCCTGGAGGATGGGGGCCGGTGCGCGTACCCCCCAGGGAGCGGAGACCTGGTCCTCACAGTCATGCACCGGGTCCTCATAGGGCTGGACGTGTTCCTGGGTCAAACCATCATTCCCCTTGACAGGATATTTCAGGAAGGAATGTGTCCAAGAGATGAGTAGGTTGTGTTTGCATTGACCGCATATGAACTGCTCACACTTAAGATAGAAGTGATGTGTCATTGTTTATATTTGATGTTGTGTTCTTCTCATTCAAGTGATATAATCTGTTTGATATGTTGTTGGTAGTTTTCTCTGCTCGTCCAACTACTGCAGCTGGATCTGCTGTGTCAGTGTCCTCATAGTTCACTGATCCATTGGCCCCGAAAAACCAGCTGGTGGTTAAAGTAAGAAGAGGATGGACAACTAATCACTGAAATCAGCTGAAGCGCTGGTGGATTGGTAGCCCAGTAAATTGAGCTCTAATCCTCGTGGGGTCAGACAATTCAGGCCCTCTGGAGTCACAGGAATTCACCCACGAGCTCTCCGTCGTCTATTATTCACTAGTCTTATAAATAGTTTTCTCTTGGCATCTTGTAACTCACCACATCGTGTTTCTTGTAACGTCTCTTCGCAGAACACAGACCAGAATCTTTCAAAGAGGTTGGTAGGCTTCCCTCGGGGGACTCCGACGTCTTTCATGGGAGGTTCCCTGAGTGGAAGGAGTTATCAAAAGGACATTACTTAGAATAGCCAAGATGTGTGTTAATTGGTTAAAGATATACTACAGAGATAGAGTCATTCTCGGGAGTTTCTCAAACTATAAATGATAAAATAAATACTTTACAACCGGCCCTTGTCAGCTGGCCGACCTTAGTTCAATATTAGTGTCTATGGGATCAACAAAACTAGGAATGCACTCGGAGAGCGCACACATCCCCCAAGGTCCATGGAAATATGCTGTTTTTTTTTTCTCAACCTTGAATTTCTCAACCTCAAATTTAAGGAGTTATTTCGTGACCCGTGCTGCACCCCCACCCACAGGTTCAGGGAAACATGGCCTGGAAGTTCTTTTGTAATAATACAAACAGGCAGACAAACAAACGAACTAAGTAACGCCGGTGAAAACATGACCTCCTCAGCAGATGTACTCATGATCACACAGGCATCCACGGATCTGGTGAAGCAAGTAAACAAGGGAGGCCCACAATCTCAGACTGTGAGAACTCCTGACGTAGAGGATTTTTTTTCAGCAGCTTATAAGACATTTTTCATCCACCCTGCAGCCATCCTGTACCGAGACAGAAACCCAAACATGTGTCCATGCTCAGGTGGTGGGTTACATTTAGTTTTGAAGACTGCAGGGAGATCAAACAACATGATGGAAGTGTTGGTCATCCAAGGCTGGACGTCTTCAAAACAGAAACAAGAAATGAATGCAAGTGTAGTATATACTCAACAACTATATAGTACTATATATACTGTATTACTCCTACATATACTGTACTTGCATGTTAAAATGAGTCTAACTGAAGCTACAAAGTTCTGAAAATCTTCTCAGATTTTTCTGATTATTAGACTTTGAAGCACTTAGTTATCGCCCAGGTGACGTAAAAGACCTCACCAATAATATGTGAAACATTTCCAGCATCAACGTCGAGGGGCACAATAGAGTGAAGCAATGTCACACATCTGGCTTTAATTGTGGGCTCTCCGCCCTCTGTCTTCTCTCTCTACGCTCAGTGAAACTCACACTGAAATCCTGCTGTTAGTTTTGGCCCCGAAACATTTTCTCTAGTGGACTCACAGGAGGCCGGAGGAGAGGGAGGATCTCATTGGTCGACTCCTCATATTGTCAATGTGTTATGTTGCACCAGGTGTAGGTGGGTGGACTTCCAGGAATAGGAGTTCACTTGTTGTCAAAGATAGTCGGATCTTGAATAAGATGTCTCTCGTGTTGCCAGATTACGTAACACACACAAAAGAAAATCGATGTGTTCAATCCCAGTCAATGGCCGATAAATCACACAACTGCTGTAAACAGATTTATTTGGGGTAGCAATATAAGACTTAATGCCCCTTTTCTGTTATCTCTCCAGGTGGTTCAAACTCAACTCTAAGGCCGGACGGAAGGAGAAGGAACGTGGCGAGTTGCAGGTGACGGTGCAGTTCACACGCAACAACATGACAGCCAGCATGTTTGACCTTACCATCAAGGACAAACCGCGATCCGCTTTCGGCAAGCTCAAGGATCGCGTCACAGGGAGGAAAAAATGTGACGTGGAGTCTTCCTCGGCCATTGTGCCGGGCCGCTACGCCGCGCTCTCAGGACCCCCCGGGCAGCCTTTCGGAGAGGACAGCGGAGGGGTGGTGGAGCCACGAGATGTGGAGATAGCGGAGGAGAAGAGAAGTAAGATGAAAGATTTCTTCAAAGGACGGCTGCGCAAGTCGTCTGACAGCAGGTCATGCTCATCGCTGGCGTCGGAGAGCAGTGTGTCTTCCATGGCCAGCGATAACCCCGGCCCTCCACCCAGCCTCAGCCTGCTGTCGGATCCTCCCAGCTCCCCCATCTACACCAGCAAAGTGAGAGTGGACGCCCACTATGGAGAGACAGATTTAGCTCGAAAAGGTAGGTTGTGCATGAGGTGGATGAAAAGGTTGCATCTGGGTTTTATAGTGGAGGTGGGTCACTACAAACATCTCGCATAAACATTACAAATAAAGCATCAACATGTGGGCAGCAGAGGTAGTTCTCTCATCCAGATTTTGATCCATGTGGCTGTTGTTGATCATGAGATGTGTCAGGGGGTTTACAACCGCTGCTTAACAATTACAAATAATTCAGAACCCATTGTTAACAATCCTCCCGATCTCACTACAACCAAATTAATAGCAGATTTTGAGGGTGAAACCTCAGGGTTGATTAACATCTTTCTCAATCAGTTTCTCACTGTGAGTGATGGAGTGCATCACGCTCATGAACACGTCTGCCAGTTTTAGAGAGTTTGGTTATTTCCCAATCGAAAAATCTGTTTTTGTTCTGTTTTTGTTTTTGCTTTGTAAAGAGGTGTTAAATACTTGAAAGAGAATCTAATGACAGCTGTTCGTCTAATCGGATCAAACCAACACCCACAAAGTCCTGAAAAAGCAAATTAGCTCAGTGATAAACTTTTATTAAACAATACCGGTGTTTTTTTTCCTATTTTAACTTTAATTAATCCAAGTTGATAAATAGATACTTGAAGTGTAACTCAGGATTTGAAACTAAGTTTTCAGGGGCTTTTTAAAAAACACAATGGCAACACAGAAGTATAATAGTAGTTGTGTTTAAAAGCATAATTTCGGGGCTTGTCTGAATAGGCTAGCACGTCATATTTCCCCCTCCAAACCAATAGGGGGCAACGTATCACTAACTTAATGTGACAAAACAGACAACAGTTAGCCCTTTGACAGATTAGCCGTTACCTAGCGATGGAATGCAGCTACGTTCAGCATTAGCTTCGAACAGCTAGCTTGTTTAGCAGTAAACACATTGAAGTAAAGCTACATGAACAAATAAGAAACAGCCCCCAACATTACTCTCCAACAAAGGCTATTTGGAGACATTAAGACATGTTTTGCTCGCTCACAGATGTGACAACGTGGTGGACAGACACTGTTAAACTACGGGGACTGCGCCAGTAGCAGTTGCTACTAGCAACAGACTGTCTAGCTGAAACAGACACACAGTAGAAAGGCAGAGACAACAAGCTCTCAGCTCTGAGGCTCTCTTGTACTCAAACATGGGGATGTTTCTGTCAATGGGTTTTCTTAAAAGCTAGCAGCCTCTTGCCAGTCAGTCCGGCAACACAGATGACAGGCTGACGGGTGGATGGCCGAGTAGGGAGGAAACAAAAGGTCAGAAATGGACATGTTTAATAAAAGAACAACAACTGATCTGACATTTCGAAGGTTAGCGTGAGATAGATTTTGCCTGGGTGCTTGATTATTCTCTCCTTTGTTAGGACCAGTCATATGTTTGATACAGATACACAAAGCAGTTTATACATTCTCCTTTTGTCTTAATTCTGTGTTTCGTTTCATGATACAAATCATAACGTACTTCTTCCTGCCAACAGTGCTCACCAGCCAGCACACCACAAAGATTCTGACACACAAGCGAGCCTTCAGCGATGAAGCTAGCAAGATCACTACAGCCTTCCATCGGACAAATCCGTCAATGGAGGGTCTGAAGGGTCAGACCATGACCCAGTCCAAGTCTTCCTTGTGTATAAATGGGAGCCACGTCTATGACTCTGAGTCATCGACTCCAAAGAGCTCAGGAACCCTCCCGTCCAAGCTGGTCTTGTTGGAGAAGTGCTCCCCACTTTCTCGTTCCTTGCAGAACCTCACAAAGCGAAGTGAGGACAAAGGTTCCTTTGCTGAAGGCAGACGCTGGTCCTTTGACAAGGTCAAGAGAGATGAAAAGGAGGAAGAAAAGGAAGCTCAGGCACTGTCACTGCCGAGTCAGCAAGATCAGAAAGGGAGTCGTCCCGGGCAGGAAGCGATGCCAATCCTCTTCTCCGCTGCTGATTCATCCGGTCAAGGCAAGAAGCTACGAAAGACGTTGTTCTCTGGAGGTAGGAGTGATTCTCTCCCGTCAAAGTCAGACCTGAACCAGGCTTCTTCAATATCTGAAGGGAGGCTCAGAGGCTGGTTTGGCTCCGCTGACTCCCAAAATAAGCCAAGGTGAGTCAGGGTCATGTACAGTCTCGCCTCCGGGCTCCATGGTGACTGATAGGTGTACCTTCTATCTCTGCACATGGGAGGCCTGTATTCAGTTGGGTGCCCAGTGTTTGCTATGCTCCTTGCTCATTTGAAAATGGAAATGATTTAGCTCATATGTTTCTCCATTTTATGACCATTCTGTATCACCATCTCACACTATATTTTCCTCAAATGGCACTTTCAGCGTTTCAGTTCTCTTTTCCAGCGTGTATCTTTGATGAAAGCGTGATTTAGAAAAACAAAGGAAATGTTGATATGCGCTCACCCAACGGAATAGCTGCCAGCACAGATGGTCCTGAATGGCTACGATGCATCATTTATTTTGTGCTTGATTATTTTGCAAATGTGCTTTGCTTTTTTGTTGAATTTTTTTTTTCTCCCATGATTCTATCATTCGGTCAATTTTACATCTACTGATGTTTAACGCATGAAGGTAGGTAAGCAGAAATGTCCCCATTTGTTGTGGCATATCTTCTTATATTTCGGTTTGTCTTTTCTGGTTGTGTAATAAAGATGTTCCCAGTTTGGTAACCTGGAACATCATTAACTAAGAGGACTATTGTGCCCTATTTCCCTCCACAGGCTGGAAGTTTCTCCTAAGGTAGAAAGCAGCTCAGCTGTATCCCCTCCCCTTCCTTTTCGCTCACCTAAGTGCTCCCCTCCCTCCGCCGCCCCCGTTGGTCATGTCTCACCTGATGACCAGAATCACTCTAATCCAATCACCCCCTCCTCCTCTCCCTCCTCAACCCCCATCTCCCCCTCCAACCCTTTCCTGACGCGAATGCAGCGCAACCCCTTTTTTGAGGAGCTCGTAGCGGAGGAGTCACAGAGATCCCCTCCTTTCACACCTTCTGGCCCGTCCCCCTCTAATTACACAACTCTGTCCCCCCAGCACTGCACGCCCGGCCCCGCATGTGAGATTAATACTAGAAATATGGCTTCTATAAAGCGGGACCGCCCCAGACCAGTAGCTAGGCAGATATCCCTCCCTGAATTTTTACCCAAAGCAGCACCGCCTGACTCATCCAAACACTCCGCCCCGCGCTCCATGTCCGAGAGCGCCGGGGAATGGCAGGACTCATTTGATGCTTTTGCCTCTAGCAGGCTCAACTCGCCTAAAGGAAATCTTCCTCCAATCCTGCATAGAACCAGCACAACTTCCAACTACAGGCGTGGCTATCTCCCAGTTAATAACAACACCAATAGTCTTGCAAAAGAGCTGCAGATGTGTGAAGAAGAGCCTCCACCGTTGCCTCCAAGGAGACCTTTGAGAACCTCAGTGAGTGAGATATACTCTGATGGCTGGCTGCACAGAGGTCAAGAGCTCGCTGTCCATAAAGAAGCCTACCTCCTATCACAGACCGGAGCGGCGTCTCTACAGCGTGGAAGGGAAGGAGAATGCAAGAGGAACACTCCGAGTGTATCACCTGACCCTCATACAAGCAGCGGCACCTCCGATTCCCTCAGCAGTCACTCACAGCCACGCACAAGCGTTACATCGCCTGTATTCACGTCCGAAGAAAAGCTCAAAAAGTTCAAGTATGAACCTTTGGAGGATGACACTGATCTCTGGGGAGGGATGCTGTTTGAGCAAGACTTGTATGGGCGTGTTTGCAGAGGAAACTTTGGACAGCCCAAAGTAAACAGTCATCGTTTATCATTGAACAGCGAGGAAACTGCTGAAAGTAAAATCACATGTAAGAACTCAGGACTTAAAATGATTCTTGATAGTGAGATGACTGCGACTGACCTTTTGAAGATGTCTGCAACTCCCCCTCAGGCTGACTCAAAGGCAGTCGATGCGACTCCCCCTCCAGTGATGCAGCCTTCCAACATTAATCTGTCTCTAACCACGTGCTCAAATAACAACGTGTCCTTCTCACCAACTTTAGGAGATATGAACATGAATGTGAATAACTCCGATTTTGTTTTTATTGATTCCGATGGATCGTCCCAATCAGAGGTAGTTGATACTCTCAAAGGGCTCACCAGTTTGGACGGGACGTTTGCACAAACTTCACCAGTAGATGTTTACCACGAAGCCATACCCACGGACGTATTCCCTTTAAAAGACACCTACATACCTGACATGAACTCTTCCTTTGAAATAACTGCATCATCCAATAAACTGTGCAAAGTCTCTCCGGTTTACCAGGATAGCCGATATGAGCTGAATACTGCGGAGCCACATGGTGACCCCAGCAGCAGAGCGATCTCCACTTTGTCACCACCGAAGAAAGCGTCCGATCTCGAAACTGAATCCAGCGACGATAAAACAAGAAGAGTTGATGATGTGAGAAAGACGGAAAATGACCGTGATGATAACGGAAACCCTCAAGCTGTCCTCGCCGCACTTGACCAAACCGAATTTTTCTCCGGGGTGGTTAGTGCTCGTGTGAGACCGAAAGGAAGAGTGAACGTCACCGGGAGTCCAAACAGCCAAAGCAACAGCGGAGACAGAGAGTTCGAACAGTTGTTGTCTCTTGTCAAAAACATTTCAGGGGTCAGCGAAGGACCGCTGTCTTATCAGCCCACTAAATCAGCTCTTTCCTCCATGCTAGCATTAGATAACAGTGCAGACCACAAGTACTGCAGTGAGTTGACCACAACATCTTCGAAAGACGACTCGTCACTCCTGAGAGACAATCATGTGACAGGGAAAACGTCTGAGATCAGTTTCGAAGACCTTCACGCTAAAGTGGCCCCGAATTTTAAGTCAAAGATCGGGGGGGAGCCTGAGCCCTCCTCTCCCATCCCCTCTGCACTCCCCCTGTCAGCTGAAGCACAATCTAAGCTCCACCCTCCCCTTGTCTGTTGCCCCTCCATGCATCTCTCAAGCATCAGTGCTGGAGCCAGTCGGTCTCTGGCCGTGGCCCCCTACACCTCCTCCTCTACCACATCCACCACTGACCAGCCCCTGTACGATGCACAGCACTCACTTTCACCTGAGGAGACACAGCCAGCTAGCAACCTGCCCCATCAGGAGAGCAGGTGAGAATCCTCGCACTAGGATAAACTCTTCTTTAGACATGTATAGCTACTTGCAAACCTGTCGTAAGTGAGAATAGCAAGCGAGATTTCCACGTACACTGCGAAACATGTGTTTTGTTTTTGGTTGCTCTGTCCACTTTCTTTGCTGTTGGCCTGTCTTGCTTGGCGCTGAAGGTATCTACGCTGTTCTTAGTTTCTGCCGTGACATCCAAAGCAGTTGGATGATTCCCGCTGTGCACTGTTCTTGGCTTTACTTCACATTTATGTTACTCATCTCATGTTTCAGTTCCTTGTTGTTTTTCTCGGACTTTGTTTTTCCTAAACCTCTTTGGCTGCCCGCTACACCGAGTCCAGACAGGATCTAGATCTGCCATAAGGATGTTTTACACAGTTATCAGGTCTAAGATATATAATAGAGAATAGATACCATTGGTGGTGGAGAGGCGAAAACGGATCAGAGGACCCAGAATCGGACTGGAAAACGACATAGTATTGTCCTTTAGTCACAAGAAAACAAATACATCTTTAGACATCCAGCAGCTATTTCTTACTGCAATTCTTAAATTAGGAGAGATGTTGGTTCATATTGATGTTCACATAACATGTCTGTTGCCATAGAAACAGTGTTATCAGTGGCTTATTTAGCCTGAACTTCAACTCGTGTTTTTATTGTTTTTTGTCAGCAAATTCCCAACTTTTCCCAGTAATGACAAGTCGGATTACTTTTCTGCTTAAATGTGATCTTCTTCAACGAGATCTAAGTGAAGTTCAATCCACTGAATTAGCTAATACAGTATGTAGGTTGCACCCGGTAGGAGACCGTTTCCGTGATGCCACAATGCTATCGCTGACCTCTTTCCTTTGCAGACCTCATCCAGTGAAGCCATTAACCTCCAGTCAATCAGAGAAGAAGGAGGGTCGTTCGGTTCTGGAGAAACTCAAGTCCACCATCCACCCTGGACGCACCGCCCACCAGGTCGTGGCTGAGCCAGAGAAGACTCAGGTGCTGTGCAACAACATTCACAGTCCTTTAAGAATCATTCACAACCATATCTAGTTCTAGCATGACATCACATGTATCCCACTTTAATGGAGAAACATTCCACACTAGCTACATGTAACCCAGCTGCAGGCCGTAACATAATCTGGCTTTGTTATATTTAGGATAACCAACACCACCATCACAGGCGATGTCCACTAGAAAAAAACAAAAAAAGCCTTGTGCAGCTGCCACCTACGAGCTAGTTCTCTGCTAAGCTGAGAACATTTCCAACACCTGAGAGAGAAATGCTGATGCTGTTACTCCTCTCCAGTGTGATATAACCCTTGGCCTGGAAAAGACATTCCAAGTTGTGCCACCCTCAGTACAACTGGAAAATGACCCTAAGTGCAGATATATAACAATAACATGAACATTTATTTTCTTCTGAGAGTTTCTCAAATGCAATGTGATAAATTTAAATGTAAATATAATGAAATTAAAGCTGAGAATTGGCATGTTGATATATATTATTCTCGTCAAGCACGGAGCCTGAAGATCAAAACTGTGTTTAACTGTCCAAATACTTTTGGTCTGGATTGTATTTATGGCTTTCTGTTTCTTTTATCCTTCCTATGCTTTGTGCAGGAGGCCACAGTGGACATGTCGGCGCAGTACCAGCACCTGACCAACATGGAGCTGATCTCCCTGCTGCTGCAGCAGGACATGGACATGCAGAAGCAGCAGGCGGCCTCCGACCAACAGGGGGCTCAGCTGTCGAAATGTGAGGCTGATCTGAAAAAGGTCAAGGCACAGGTTCGAGACTTAGAGGACTACATTGATAACCTTTTGTTGCGCATCATAGAGCAGACACCCACACTGCTTCAAGTGCGCACTAGACACAAGTGACAGCAGTGCTAAGGCGCGTTATTGCACACGATGTTTGATCCGTAGAATACTGATCCCTCGATTTGTTGTAAATGTGAGTGAGTTTTGAACAGTATTACTATTTAAGAGTGGATCGAACCACGAAACCTGATCTCCCCACCAACGAGATCTCCTCACTGCTAATACTGCCCTGTTGATGTTGACAAACTATTACCTAACATGCATGCTGGCTACTATCGCAGTTTGGCACGTACAAAAAGTACATAGAGAAAAGCTTCTCTCAGAGCAGATGCCAATGATAATCTACTTCATGCTTACTAGAATAATTTAAGAAAATGTGAAGTCTTAAGTCGCCACTTTCATATGAAATGCAAAATAAAACACATGCAAGAAGAAGAAAAAAAAAACACTTTTATGGAGGTGAATTTAATGTGCTTCCCACTGACGACAATATCGGACAAATGCAAAATGTTAAAAAATGCAATTTTGGTATTTCAGCTGTTGAAGTGTAAAAAGATCATTTTGTGAGCTGTTTATCTAAAACAGTTGCATGAAATGCCACATGCACAAACTGCATTTTTGAAACAACGTTCAAGAAATGATAAATTAGCAACACATCGTGAAATGCTGCACTACAATGTGAATACTATAAAAAAAAAAGATGTTTCTGCACTTGGTATGATATGCTAAATGACAATGTTCATGTCCTCACCAGAAATCAGAAGAAAGAGTTCTTGATTGTTATTTTGTGTATTTTTTTATGAGAAAATACTGTGTTACTTAAAATGCTTTCCCCAAATGCAGTCTAAACTAACGAGATTCATGTTTTGTTGTCACGTTATCTTGCTGTTTTGTTGAAACAGCAACACTCTACTGTAGAAATAAGCAACGATGCAGTAAATGATAGTATAATAAGTTATTTCTATAAAATACTTTTGTCATGATAATATATTCTCTGATGTCCCTCTAGTACCACTGTAGCTACATGCAATGCTTTACATGACCGAGGTGCTGTACTGTTATAAAATAAAGTGCAGGTGGACCACAGAAAGTGTCTGATTGTCTCTGAGGATGCCTCATGTCTGCTGCAACGCTTACTGTCCTCCACTAGAGGGCGATGCTCACTTCGGTTTCCCTCGTTGCTTTGACTTCACAGACCTCTGGCAAGGAAGTCTTCTGGTTCAGCAAGTATAGTAAACATGATATATACTCTGACCTGTACTCTGATCTACTGGAGATAATAATGTAGAAGAGTTAAACATGTTAACCTTGCACCCATCAGGGTTTAACCCAGCTTGATAATGGAAACATCACCTTTTTGTGATTGAAAGTCTGTGATACAAACTGCAGACTTAAAGCGTTTAAAAATGAAGGCTTTCAAAGAAAGTCATTATATTGCATTGTGGGGATTGTAGGATCCAGCATTGTTGGAGTTTGACACTTGACACTTGGTGCACTGATTTGGACTATTTATATGATCTTCATATAAAGTTCTCCAACCTTAAGGAGAACACTGATGAATTAATGGAGCATCCATTTGATTTCTGCTTTTTAAACATGTATTAACAAAAGGGTTTGAACTTTGTATTCATTTTTTTTTTATCTTCTACAACATGTCACCACATTACAGCAGCGCAGACGATCAAAAACCAAAGTCGTGCTGACAAAATGTCAGTTATATTCATTAAAGAGAATTAAATGTATACAGTATTTGAATAGTAGGATGTCTGAGATCTTTCTGTCCAGAATATCCCTTCAGAAAAAAGGTAGATGAGCAACATCCTCATCTCCAGTAGTGATGAAGATGTAAGTAAAGTTGTCTCCTCATTTGTCTCCCCGGTGTAATTAAATCATCTTGTGTTTTAAAAAATGAGGCTGAACTACCCTTTAATGATTCGGCCTGCAGCTTCAGGTTGATTTATACGTCTGCCTGAGTCCTCATGGGTGTCATGGATAACAAAAGAGTCGAGCATGGGGGTTATGTGAATCACTGATGCACATAAATACTTTAAAAAGAGAAATCTGTCGCTCTTGGCACTGGGGGTCCAAATGAAAGAGTCCAGGGTGATGACAGATCTGATTTAGTTTGGCTCCTGGTTATCATTATTTCTGTTCTCTTGGACTCGCACCTGAAAACAAATCCTCTCCGAGATGTTTCCTGGCTTGAGGCCACACCTCTTCACGCACCGATGAACTCTTATCTCTCCAAGATCAATCCGAACAGTTATGCAATAGCTTTCACCTTATCGATTATTTGGGATGTGTAGTCATGCGCCTCAACTTTGCCAGCGGGAATGGAAAGCAAAAGACTCCACTTCCCAGCAGGCGTTGCGGGGCTCGTCGCCTCACTAGTTTCACATCGAATGTAGTCCGCTTTACTTGGTTCATGATTCAGTCCATTAATAAGTAAGTAGTTGGGTGTCATGGCGGAATCTGCAGCATGTCCTACTTTCCAGCTCGGGAGATCACGATATGACCAGGTGAGTGCTCAGGATCCCGCGATCACCGTGCATTAATGACATTTTGTTTTTATAAGCTTTCCTGGGGGAAAAACAGCCCCCATCCTCCGCCCCGCGCGGCCCCGCGCGGCGCTGCGCTGCTCCGGATGCGGACACTTTCTTTCTTTCTTTCTTTCTTTTTTTTTTTTAAGCGAAAGTTTATCCGTTTCTTTGATGCTCCTATAAAACCGCAGCAACTTTCACGTGATACTAAACTTCTGTTGGCATGTAGGTGAGTTGATTAGAGCTTCACAGGTGCCCGTTGTGAGTTGTGCAGTGAATTATCGCTGTTGATCATCTCCCCTGACAGATTGAACACCGCCCGCCTGCATCGGTGCAGCTCCGTGCAGGATCACATCAGTGTTGACGACTGCAGGAGAGATATCTGTCCATTACCTCATTTATTAACCTCATTAACTGATAAACTCCACTCTCTTTGTTTTATTCCTCCTTTCCATTTTATTTCGCCTATAAACTCGCAGCTCTGATGTCTCTCTGATGCGATTTCTTCACATATTTGCATCATTTCGGGCTTGAATCCACTTCAAAGTATCAGTTTGTTTCCTCAGGACTGTGCCCCCCCCCCAACCCCCAGCTCCGATCCAGATTAATGGACTGTCCGTCCTTATCTGAAGCCCATTACTCAATTCTCCATCCCCACAAATGGATTTGCATTGGTCAGCCCTGAAAGATAATCTGACCTTCACGTCAACTCTGATGGCACATTAACCACAGAAGAAGAAGATTCAGCTGACACCTCTTATATATAATAATAATGACTTATTATCTTTAGATACCGAGAGCAGTCATGACACATTATTTTGAGAACATTTCTCGTAATTTTTATTTTAATAATATTTCTCATTTTGAGACAGTAAGTCATTATTTGGGAACGTTTCACATTATTTTTTAGAAATAAATCATTTTGAGGAAAAGTGTTTTAGTTCGAGATGAATAAGTCATTAGTTTGAGAAAGTTTGTCATTATTTTGAGATACTAAGTATTTTTTTTAAATAAGGCAATACTTGGATATATTAGTTTTTTTACTACCAAACTATACCTCATGATTTGAACAAAGTCTCCTTCACTAGGATATTTATTTCTTTCATCACATTGGCGAAAATTGGCTTCAATAGGTTTAACAAATTTATTAAAAAAAATATGTTTTAAGGAAATTTAGCGTCCATACGTATTGTGTTTGTGAAAATAAGTCATAACACTTCACCTTTCCGTATGTTTCAGCAGAAATGAGCTGCGGTTCTCGTTAACAGTCAGAAGAACATTTGTAAAAGCACAAAGTAAAACAAGTTATTTGAAGCCACATGGTGACAGAACACACAGATTAACACAACATATACACGGTTCATTGACATCTCAATTATCCACTCATTGACATTAAATAGATTATGGGACTACTGTCATATACTCTGTAGAATCACTGAATAGTTTTACTGGTGTAAAATCTTTTCAATCTGTTTCTATCTGCAATCTGCAGTTACATCATGCTGATAAAGGTGCTGTAATGATTTCAGCTCCTCACATGAAAGCAGTTAAAATTAGGCCAAGCCTTGAATCAGCATAAATCCTGTGTGTTTGGTATGTGCGCTCCATCTCTGCCAGCCTTGTTGTGTACTCTCCGGGGAGCTGAAACTCATGCATAATTAAAGCCGGCTCCTCACATGGATCCTCTCTTTAGCGCACTCCGACAAAACACACCGCCGCAGCACACATGGCCTGTCAGAGGAGGAGACGTGTGACGGCATCGTGGCAGAAAACTCGGAGATGCTGCAGCTCGTCACTCTTTTTGAAGGGATGAAGTCGGTTTCCTGTCGTTTCAATTAGGACGTGCTGGAATGCTAATTAAAACACTGTAGAAGAGGGTTTGTTCCACTGTCTGTCCACTGCGTCGTCGCCCCTTCATAACTGAGACATGTCTGCGAGGGGCTCTGATTGAAGCTGCTATGTTTTCATCCATCTGCTTTGCCAAAGAGACTCTTGGCATTATTGGGCCTTTTCAGGCAGTTGGCACACACACTTAGCAACTGGCAGGAGTTGTTGCAGACAGTGAAGGAACAGGAAACAGCTTGACCGGCAGCTTCAAGCCTCACTTTGAAAAAAGGGGGTCTGGTACATTAAAAACGTACTCCGACTTCCAGTCCATTCAGCCGAGGCTCTGTCCTTCGATTTTAAATGTTTTTCTTACATCTGAGGGTCTAACAGCTCCTCGTAGCATTATAAGTATAGTTTAGCCAGGATTTGTGCTTGCATGTTTCTTTTTAAAGAAAAACGTACTCAGGATTTGGAGTCTTCTGTCAGTATTTGGGGCAAGCAAGGACAAACTGTCCTGCAGGTGCAGACAATGCTGGACGATAATAAATCAAGATGATCACAGCAGATAATCTGGGCGACAATCCTCCTTTTTATTTCAGTAAAATTACGTTTATGTTGTTTTTTTAAGGCTGATTTGATAAATGCGACGAAAGTTCAAATTAAATGAAGGAATATTTATTATTGGGTGCTACATTGAGAGATTTAGATCGTTGTTTAGAGAGGTAACAGGTTGATCAAACTAAAGTAATGATACTGTAGATAAACTGGGGTTTGTGTTCAGTTCTAAACATGTGAGACAGTAAATGAAGCCTGTGATGTGATGACATACTCGGCTTTAGTGAAAAATGTATTCAAGCATATTCTATCCAAACATTGTGGAGCTGAATTAAACCTCAGTGTGTTCACAATGGTCCTGGAGCGAGGACATCTGGTGCCCCTCGCGGCCGCCTTCAACTGAGGAGGAACTTGAGATGCAGTTAGTGAGTAACAGACTCCAGCCTTGATTTCACTGTCTTCTGTTATGGCCTGTTTCTCTGCTCCCTCTTGTATAAGATTCTCTGTCTTGTACTGGGTCCTTCATACTCTTTCATTGGTTACAGGAACGATTCTACTACAGGGGTTCGGATGGAAAATGTTTTTAGGAACTAGGAATCGGAGGAATCGTGTCCTGCGACTCGTGTGACAATGATTCACAGAGGCGAAGCTGCTCCTCTGTTATCTATTCTCATTAAAAATCAACTTTCTCTCCTCCAGACTTCTTTTCTCGGTCGTCTGAGACACTTCGTTGACGTCATCGACCCCAGCACCCTGTTTGTGTCCGAGGTAACGCTGGTATATCCTTCCTATAGATGTGTGGTTCCATTAACGGTCGGATTCAATCAAATATTGTATCTGCACCCTGATCCGGACATCAAATTCATATTTATTTTTGTTTGATTTTAGATCCGGTTGAAAGAGTGCATTAACCTCCTCGATGATTATAAACACGGCACGCTTCCACCTGGAGTTTCTAACCTTCAGGTGAGTCTTTATTTATGGATGTTGAGGTGGTGAATTGATAGAGATTAATCTGCAGTTTGTGTTGTCCGACCAAAACAACTCATCATCTGTGAGGTTTCAGAGTGAGAGTTCTGTTTGTGATGACAGGCGTGAATGATAATAATGATTTTCGGTGCCTTTCAGTTGCAAAAACAAGCACTTTAATTTGACAGATTTCAATAGGGACAATTGACCCGGATTATTCTGCAGCTGTTGCACAGCAGCGTTCTCAAATCCCCAAAAAGTTTGTCCTCATTATCATTTTTACCCAAACACATGAGGCCAAGGTTTGAAGTAACTGGATCGATGGATGACCAGTGGAAAACTAGCGTTAGTTATAAACACTGTGATGCATTGATTAATTGTTCTGCAGTTCTCTATGCAATCTGTCCTTTCAAAATAAAATGACATTAAAAAGTAATGTAAGCCTGATTATTTTCTCCTCTTTTTTTATCTGCGCTTCGTCCCCGAGCAGCTGTGGGAGGCCCAGAAGATCAAGCAGGTAAGTGATTCACCGCTCGTAAGTATCCCAGGTTAAAGGCACTTCCATACATTCAAGTCTCAGGGCTCCTGACAGCATGAGGACGATGTCACGCTCTCTGCACGCAGGCCATCATTCACCCCGACACAGGAGACAAGATCTTCATGCCATTTCGGATGTCAGGTATGACGTCAGATGAAGATCTTTGCTTGAATGCATAAAGTGGATCCGTGTTGTGGTCGTGTTTACACTGAATATGATTTTCTCGCTGTGCAGGTTATGTACCATTCGGAACACCGATTGTAAGTTCCATACACAAATCATTTTCACATTTTAATCATGACGTTTGTTTTTTCAGCATCATGACATGATGATTTTCGGGGGCAGATGAAATAAACGTTGGACTTATTTTTGCCTCAAAAAATAAGCTCTCATTCCCTGGTTTCATCTAGGTCATTGGCCTCCTCCTCCCAAATCAGACTGTGGTGTCTACCATTATATGGCAGGTACTGTGAATTCACACATACATCCAAAATACCATCGCATCAATTAGGCATTGTCAACACTCTTGGTACACTGACTTGTAATAAGGAGAATAGCAGCTCTGTCGTAAGCACTCTGCAGCCGGATGGCGAGTTCTTGAACTATGTAACACGGGGTGACTGCGCAGGGAACCTGCATGACGCCTCACTGCACAAAAAACTAGATTTTCCGTTTGAACGTCAAAGCCGAGGCGTGAACATCGAAGAGAGGGTTGACTAACGAAGCTACAAGAAAAAAGAGAGAGGCGAGAGAGGCGAGAGCCTTACCTGAGTTCAGCTGGAGAGAAAGTAACCTGCAACGTCTGGTCTGAGGGTCTCAAGTAGAACCGGTTCGATACTCCCTGCCCACATATAAACACTCGCCAGAACAGGCTGCTGTTACTAAGCAAACCTACATTATGCTGCTTTAAATCTTCCTCTCTTTTGTCCCTCGCTTCCTGTGTCCTGCTGTGTCCATCCGTCTCGGTCTTCCCTGGGTTTATTCCTTTAACCCTCTGTAATGTCCTTATTTCCTTCCCACAGTGGCTGAATCAGAGTCACAACGCCTGTGTGAACTACGCCAACCGCAACGCCACCAAGGTACGAACGTCACGCCGCTGAGCTTTGAACCAAATACCGTATATGTTGAGTCTAACAGCTGGTATGTGTTTATAAAGCTCATGAATTCATATTTATCTTCCCCCTCGTTAGCCAACCCCGACCTCCAAGTTTCTGCAGGGCTACGTCGGAGCTGTGTCAAGTGCCGTATCTATTGCAGTGAGTGTTTCTTCTTCAGAGGAATCAATCATTTCATGAGCCGGTTCTGGTTTGTCCCGGTTGTTTTTAACATACTTGGTGTGTCGTAGGTGGGACTGAATGTGCTGATTCAAAAGGCCAACAAGCTGAGTCCTGCCACCAGAATGATAATACAGAGATTGGTCCCCTTTCCAGCTGTAGGTAGGTTTTCAAAGGACCCTGTGTTCTGGTGTTATTCAGCGTCGGGGGCCTCGTTATGTGGCCCTCTGGTGGTCGGAGGCACAGCATTTATTTGCTTGGTAATTGTACAAGACAACAACCTTTATTTCACCCATGTTTTATAGTCTTTAAACGGCACACTTTATCACCTTGGTTTAACTTAGTATGTGTTTTTATTGCTTCTGCCTCTTCATCCTCAGCTAGCGCGAACATTTGTAACGTGGCCCTGATGAGACACAACGAGTTGTCCGAAGGTGTCGACGTGCTGGACAGCAGCGGGACGGTGGTGGGATCCTCCAAGATTGCTGCGAGACACGTACGTGACATCGTTGTTTCCTGGTTCTTCGTGACTGCACCGAATTTGGGCTGTTTTTCCAGTGAATTTGCAAAAAAAGTGATGTCGGGGTAAAGACATTACTTCCCGCTCGTCTGCCGTCAGTCACTCAGCACCATCTGAATTCATGGAAGAGAGAATTAAATCCAACTCATTGCAGTATTTGAAATGAAGCGTATGCACAATGTTCTCCTCCTCTTCCCCAGGCGATCACGGAGACCGCCTTCACACGTGTGGTCCTCCCGATGCCGATCTTCGTCCTGCCCCCCATCATCATGTCCTACCTAGAGAGGTTTGTATGTCATTTTACATTAAACAAATATAACCGATTATATTTATCAATAAAGTTTCTTGAATTGGCAAATTACAGACGAGTTGTATTAAGTCAAATCATCATTCGGTCTCTAGAAGTTCACAGGGGTTCATGTCATGTCCCATAATCCAGGTTGTTGATCAGGTTAGGTAACAATGTGGTAACACAGGGCAAAACGGAGCGGAGCAAGCTTGTTCAGGCTAAAATTATACCTCAACAAATAATCCCCTCGGTGTCACACCAGCGGCTCTGGGAGTCTGTATTTGCTAAATGCTAATGTAGCTCACTGATGCTCAGCAGTGTATCAGGTTTGTCATCGTAGTTTAGCATACTGATATTTCCTGCTTAGAACAAAACACAAAGCACAGCAAGTATTTCATCGTAAACTAAAGTCACCCACATCTCAGATTCGGGGAGGTCAGTCGACATCACTCATCATTAAAGACTAATATGTCCCTAAAAAATGTGAGAAGAAGAAGCAGAACATGACACTTTATTAACATTGTTCTGACCCATGAATGGATGAAATCCATCTATTTGATTCACCGGTGGATAAATGTCTTTCTGACATGTGTTATTCTCGTCTATTGTCGGTTCAACTCTGCTCTAAAAATACTGTTTGTTTATGCAGAGCAAACATATGGTGTTGCCCCAGAGTGCATCTGATAGTCAGTCAGTGGAAGCTCACTGCAGCACGGTACAATACAATGATGGAGCACAATATATATTCACATACAAGAACAAGAATAAACTTCGGGTCTTTTGTCAAATAATAAACGGTTCTCTGCACTCTGACTCATTTCACCCAGAACTGGAAGCTTCACACAGACAGACGAATCTCACACCCATTAGTTGTGTGAAGCAGCTCCCCCCCAAAAAATCTGCACATTGTCTCCAGATCCAAAAATAACTCCCGGCTTCTCTGTAGTCATCTGGGATCGATGTGCACAGCAGGCTCACGCTTCCTTTTATCACTATCTAGGCTGCGATTCCTGCAGAGCAACCGCAGATTGTTGCTGCCCATCCACAGCGTCGTGTGCCTGGTTACCTTCGGCCTCTCGCTGCCTGTGGCCATCAGCCTGTTCCCCCAGATGTCTCAGGTACGCTGTCGGTTCAGCCGCCTCTGCTGCCGACTCCCGGCCAGATGGCTCCGGGAGCAGCTGGGGAGGAATCTAAATTACATATACACCACTTGACATGTGCAGCCCCGGCACACGAGCTTGTGTTTATTCCAGATGTCTCTCGACATTTTTTAACTAAAAGTCAGAATGATTAAAGACTAAAGATAGAAGAGCTGATAGTCCACCTTCACTCTATGTTTTTTTTTACAGATTGAGGTGTCTCGCCTTGAGCCGGAGATCGCTATGGCAACCGATTGCAAGGTGGTGACCTACAACAAGGGTTTATGATGGACGGCGTGGTGCATGAGAGGAGAGGGCAGCGAAGGACGCTGGAAATCAGGCTGCATTGTGACGAGCTCTCAGGAAGAACGAAGGGTTCCTCTTGTCGACAGGTTTGGTTTCTGAAAGCGCTGCCTCAAGATCACTTGGTACAAGCCCAGGGTCCCTCAGCCTTTTTACAACTCCCACCAGATGCCCTGTGCCTCCTCGAGAAAATAGCTAATTCAATTTCTTGCTTATTTTAAAGACCAAGAAGGAGCTCTGTATAAAGTATTGATAATCAGTTTTATAGCACTAACAACGTTTTATACTAGAATATGCAAATCCACCATCAGATACTTCTGGAAATATTTCTAAAAGGTTTCAAAACATACATGAAAAGCCCATGAAATATTTCTCAAAAAATAATAAGATGTGACTTGAAAAGTCTCAGTGATGAAGAATATTAAGAAATTCTAGGATTTAAATCATCCAATCGCTGGTACACATTTTGTGTAACCCTGCAACAGACAGACGGACAAACAAACCGAACCAATGGCCTCCTAATATACTCTAAGGATGTTTATTTTGATCTATTTTAAAACTTAAAATAGATAAATGACCTGCAACTGCAGAGGTTTTGGCCGCCTGGGAGCAGCAATGACAAACACAGAAACTAGTGAGCAAACAGTATTTATTTACACATTCCGAGGATATAAAACATCATTCGGAGGTTGTTTAGCCATCAGCACAATATTCACCTCCTCCAGTGAACAGGTGCTGGGCAGCTCATGGACCGCTGGTTTTAAGAGGAGCTCTGCTAAGACGAGCCTGCACAGCGAACCAGTACAGTGAAGCAATGGACTGAAACTGGCTCCAACCGCCTGAAGGGATCGGAGAGTTGGTGCGATGATCCTCCTCGTAGCAATACCTTTCACATACAAGCGATCATGTTGGTTAATGTAAGATATTGTTTATAGCTACTTTAATCCAAGTGGCTTTGCATTATTAGACCTGTCGGCGTATTTAAAAGGTGTTGGGAATTTATGCACTTTAATTTCTAGTTGCTCATAGAAACCGGTGCCAATATCTGCAGGAGGTTAATATCTTAAGTATGGTTCGATCTCTTGTCTGTTGTGTTATTGTGATGGGAATCGCATCTCGCGGCGCTTTGAGAAGAAGCCGCCTCGCAATTATATATTGATGATTTGGTGTTACATGCAGGACACCTGTGTGTTTTAGAGAAAACTTAGATAGCACAAGATGTGATGCAACGGTGTTACAGGTGTGTGGAGGAAGAAATCACTGAGGAGGCGCTGAACATCTTCCCAAAGCAAACACTTCTACATCTACAAAAATAGAGTAAAATCAATACCTTCACTGTGGATGATGTGTTGATATCCAAAAAGTCCGACTCCCCCTCTTCTCCACCTGAATGCTTCGAGAGAACCAGTGAACCAGCTCTTATTGTTCATCCACTTTCAGCGAGGCCTCTCCTTTATGCTGAAAAACCTCTTAAGTGGTTTTGACATTCATCTTGTTTCGCATCAGGCGTCAGTGAAGCCTCTTTTCAAACGTCTCCATCTTTCGGGTTGACGTGTTAATCGGCTTCCAATCTGGAGGAGAGAGAGCTCATGATGTCATCTCTCAGAGTCACACCAAAGGACTCATTTTGTCATGAATTAATTTTGTTTGATTCCTATTCATCTCATTTTGAAGACTGATATCTGATGTTCAGCTTCCCTTCATTGATTATTATTATTATTATCTCCTCGTTTTCAGTCCCAGAATGTGAAGTCGTACTCCACATTCTCTTTCCTATGACGTGTTTAACCTGTGAGATACACTGCAATAAATATCAATATATTAGTCTCCTTATCATGTGATCCTACAAGGTAGAGAAACTCTGTATTTACCAGGCATCAGTGTGCATATACTCTGTATAACAATTAAAAACGCTAACGAGGGAATGACGAATGGATTTGAATGGAATAATATTGCTGATGTGAAAATGACTCGACTGTAGATGTATATTACTGTAAAGTAGTCAATGGCACTGAAGTATTTTTACCCTTATAATGTGAAACAACATACAGCACTCTACTGTCTGCATTTCTTTTCTACTGTAGCCAGATATGTTGACTTTCCTTCTCAGCAGGCAGGAGAGGTATTTTACTCAAGTACTGACTGCTTGTTAAAACCACTACTGTATTCCTAATGAAGTACTTCTTTTGTATAATAGTTTTGACTTTATAACACACATATATATATATATATATATATATATATGTGTTATAAGGTTGTCTTTGTATTGTTTAATAATTCAACTGCCATTACAGGTTTATTAAATGTTTGCTAATCAAACATTGTAAAATAATGATGTGTATTATTTAAAATACAGAATAAATACTCTTACTACCTTTACTTTGTTCTCACTTTATTTCCAACCATTTTGATGAAATACAAACCTGAACTCTTTACATTTATTGTTGTTTTTCTTTTCTTCTGTTAGCTTGTTTCTCTGGATTTTGTGTATATAGTAGATTTATTTGCAGTATTTTCAGTGATTTTATGTATTCTCAGTAGTATTATTTTAGCAGAACTGTGTCTCCTGATGGAAAACATTCATACATGTTTTATTTCTCCTCAACTTTTCTTGATTTTTCTCACTGAAAAACTTACTTTTTAAGAATATTGATTGTCTATTTCAAACAAGCCCAGTGGCTATTTTTTTTCTCGCCAGAAGCTGCATTTATTGATCATGTTTCTTAATTTCAAAAGCAGAATGAAAGTCAATGTTAAATGAATTCCTTGTCTTGTACACCTGCCTGCTGTGTGTGCATCACACCTGTCTGTCTACCTGGAGGAGCCTGCTGTTCACTCGCCGGCCACCAGAGGTCACCGCCGTGTCTCTCGCAGATAAGACGTCATACCAGGGGTGAGAGGGTAAAGGTCGTGTAAAGATGGCTGCTCCCCTGGATGACATGTTTTCCTTCTGCGTGGAGCCCGGCAAAGTTGGCAGCGGCGTGGAAGTGAAATTTATCAACAATGTCAAGGTAAGCGGATTTGTTTGGTGAAGCCTGCGGACGAAGCTGCGGCTGAAGGTGGTTGTGAGGCGGCGCTGGAGTCTCTGTGAAGGCAGAAACCGGTGGGCTCAGAAAGTAGCTGCAGTTTATTGTGCAAAACTATGGCATTTGTTCGTGTAATTTGGTCGTTTTTAATAGAAAAGAGAACATATAAAGACATTTTTACACGATAACATCCATTATGTTTGTAAGTGCGGGGAATGAAGGACCCAAATCTGATCCCAACTAGCTTAGCAGTTAGCCCACATGTGTTGTTTATGTTCATGTGTCTGTGGTGTGGTTTACTCACATATGTTGTACATGACGCACCTGTGATACGTTATTGATTAAATGCAGCTTGTTCGCTATCGTTAAACCGACAATGTTGGACAATATCAAGGGAGAGAAAGGTTTCAGTTCACAGTACAAATCACTGATAACTGTATTAAATTCGAATAAAGGTGCAGGAGCCCAAATGACATGACGTCACACGCAGATAATTGTGAGAAAATTGTGTGAGTGTAAGCTTCCCGTCAGGCTAACAGTGCTAAACTCATTTGTATCACTGTTTTGGGTGTGATGCTTTCTCAGTGCATCCATATTCATGTGTTATTAAAATGCTCAGTTGTTTGAGAGACAGATAAAGTATTGGATCAGTAGTGGTATCGGTAGATATTAAAGGCTCTGGTAATGACATCAGAATGTAGCATGAAAAGGTGACAGTGGTGTTAAACAGAAAATAATCAATGGTGCAGTGTGCCAATATGCTGGAGAGTAACAGACTACTTCATATACCGTGAGTAGGCACACATGACAGTGTTTTGGTTGACGATGTATAACTCTTCTGGTTTGTCATTCATGTCTAAGGGCAAGGGTCTCTTCGCCAAACGAAGCATCAAGAGGGGAGACAATATTTTCATCGAGCGCCCGCTTGTCTCTGCCCAGTTCCTGTGGAATTCTTTGTATAAATATAAAGGTGAGACGTTGCCACGCTGCTATGTGTTATAATCAGCAGCAGGATTTAGTGAAAGAAGTGAACTGGACAGAGAAAGAGGATGTAATTCTTAACAAGTCAATTAAGTCATTGAATTAGCGGCTGACCCGAAAGCTCATAAGAAATATGACCTGATTCTTATATATAGATACAAATCTAATTAAGAGAGTCACAGTCTGACGATTGCTGTGGGCTTTAATGTCTGGAATTAACCATTTCTTTTCTCCTCCACAACATTCGTACAGCATGCGAGTACTGCTTACGTGCTCTGGAGACAGCTGAGGAGAATGCAAGGAGACTCAGCGGCGTCCCCGGACTCAGCCTTCCTCATCCCGAGCTCTGCCGAGTTCGCCCAGAGCTGCACCAAGCCTGCCCTCAGTGTCAGGTGGGTCCGTTCAGGGAATGAGGTCGACTCCCGACCCCAGTTTGACTCGTATTGCTTTTGAAGGCCCACATTCAATATTTGCTTTGAACTTCAGAGAAGGAAATGATATCAATGTACTGTACGGCACAAAACCTATTGATTTTAGACTGGCTGTGGTGAGAGAGAAACCTCTGCTCCACCGGTGGTGGATAATAGGGCCGATTGATTTTCTTTGGAGGCCAGTACTGGTTCCATGAATCAATAATCCAATTAAATTTTTTATATTTACGAACTGACAGATGGTGACAAGTTTTTTAGACTTAGTGGTTTCTGACTTTACCATTTCAGTCTTGTATTAGCTCCAGGCTGAAGACCATCAAATCCAATCAAATTATATTTAATCCAGTGGACTGCTATCAGAAGAAATTGAAAGTTGTGTGATGTGAATTTATGGTTTTGGGGGTGATGTTGACCACATGGTTTGCATCCTTGTATCCCTCCCGACATGATGTAATGTTTTCTATTTGCTGGTTTTGTTAACCTGTCTCCCTCTGCAGGTGATGTACTGTAGCAGCGAGTGTCGACAAGCTGCAGCAGATCAGTACCATCGTGTTCTGTGTCTCGGTCCATCCCAGGAAGATCCAAACCACCCTATCAACAAGCTCAAGGAGGCATGGAGGTGAGGGATGGAGATTTCATGGATATTTTTTCATTGCAAATCCAGTTGAGTGGTCTGATTTATTTCTTAAATGTCGCCTTCTCTGCAGGGGTATGCACTATCCTCCAGAGACCTCCAGCGTTATGCTTATAGCCAGAATGGTAGCTGTTGTCAAACAGGTGAGACTTATTACCTTAAGCACTTTAAACGAGGTTGCCTGTGTTACTATTCTTGCTCATATTAACCCAGAAGTCACAACACACCCCGCCATAAAATGAGTTAATTTACTATGTGAGCCTACAATCACAAAAAAACTGTTAGGAACATAATTGTCCAGTCTCACGTGAATGAAGTCTCAGCTGGGGTCCAGAGTCTGGAGTCCTGTGGTAACCGAGTGGATCACGTCACACACAGTTATTGGTATAACGAAGAGGGAGTGTGTGAGTGTGTCGTATCGATGTTTGCTGTTTCCCCCTCCGGTTCAATATCTGGGCTGCAGAAATGCTCCTTCATTGCAATGTGACCTGGACCTGTTCATTTGTCTATTCTGGGGCTCTGTAGATGCAACATGAAATTTAATTTGGTATTTTATTCCATTTCTGCCAATAATTCATCCTGAATGCACCGAAACGACTGTTGGAAGAACTGTTAACACGTCCCGAAAGCTAATAAAATCACACTATATTAACTAATTGAGTAATTGTTTGTTGTCCAGGCCAAAGACAAAGCACACTGGCAGAAGCTGTTTTCACACTTCTGCAGCCGGACAGCCAACGAGGAGAAGGAGATAGCCCACAAGCTCCTGGGGGAGAAGTTCCGAGTAAGTTACCATCATGTTATTTCTACTGGAATGAAGAAGTGGGTGTGCAACATTTAAAAAGTCTGGCTGCTCCAAGACGATATCAGAGCATGAAACTGCTGTGAAGTTTTTTCATGATATCTGGAATTTATTCATATCACATTACGTCCTCAGGGGCAGTTGGCTTTGCTGCACCGCCTTTTCAGAGAAGCACTTCATGACGATCACCTGAGTCGGGTAAGTCGGATAAAATGTTACCACTCTATTTTCTTCTTCCATAAATTTCATGGTCACAAAATGCTGCTCGGTTGCCAATAATATCTCAGAGGTCAGAGGTCATTGCTCAAGGCAGCTGATTTCAGATGAGCTGACGGTTCTCTCATTTTATTTAGGTCATGGACAACTGATTATTGTATCATGCTGACGGTGTTTCTGCACTAATATATCAAAAAAACCTAAAAACAATTAGTTCATGGACAGAAATAGAACTGGAAAGTACTTTAATAATCAAATAATCCTCATTTCAGATTCCCGTCTGTGATGATTTGCTGCTTTTCTATGCATTTTTTTTCAATATCTCAAGGTATTTGATTGTTTCTAAGACATATAAACCGTTAGAAGAGGAAGGTCACGTCTGGCCTCAGGACTCCTCTGTCACACTGAATTCATAAAATAATCATTACTTTTCTTGAAGATATTTTATGGTCAATATCTGATACATGTCAACATGCTGCTCAAAAACCAGTGAATAGAAAAATGATTCCCAGCTTCAGTGACGCTATAGCTGACCTTTTGACCTTTAGACAAGAAGGGTTTAATGAATTTAGAAAATCGCCAAATGCACGGATCAATAAAGTTATGATTGTGTTGCAGTGGTTCGTCCCAGAAGGTTTCCGCTCGCTGTTCGCTCTTGTGGGGACCAACGGCCAAGGCGTCGGCACCAGGTTTGATCGCCTCTCTCATCCCTCGCATCAGATATTAAATAATACATCTCCACCTGGATCATAATGTTCTCTTCTGTTGGCTTTAAGCTCCCTCAGTCAGTGGGTTCATGCCTGCGATGCACTTGAGCTGTCTGCCCAGCAGAGGGAGCAGTTGGACTCCTTTATCGACCAGCTGTACAAAGACATTGAGAAAGGTCACAGTTTTATCTCAGTCCTGCAGTATTTGGAGTAAATTGTTCTCGTCGAAGCTAAGCAGATTTGCGGTGGTCATAGTGTGTGGGTGTGTATTTGTGTGTGTGTGTATTGTTATTGTCTCTGTTGCACATATGTTCTAACGACATCGCTGGAAATTCAGTGTACAGTGTGTGTGGTGTGTTGATGTCTCTGCTCCTCCTGCAGAAACGGGAGACTTTTTAAACTGCGAGGGGTCTGGACTTTATCTGCTTCAAAGCTCATGTAAGTGCGGATGATGTTCATGTAATCATGTAATGAGTGCTGGCATGTTAGTTCAAACACTCTCGTAGGGCTTTGCAAAGCAAACATGTTTGTATGGAAAAGGCCTGTCTTACTCGTGTTGAACAGCTGGTTGACGAGGCGCTTCTTTGCCTTGTTACTTCTTTGACCCTTTCAGGTAACCACAGCTGCATACCCAACGCAGAGGCCTCCTTCCCGGACAACAATTTCCTGCTTCACCTCCGTGCCCTTAGTGACATCAACCCAGGCGAGGTCAGCGGACACGTCTTGAGTTCGGAGTGATAAATGCTGGCCTGGGATAGATGGGGCAGAACATATCTCCCCAGCTTTGTGCGCTCCCTTGCCAGACAGCATTAGAGGGCCAAGAGTTTGAGGATTGGACTGGGTTTGTCAAGCTGTCAGAAAGATTGAAAGGCCTTGCGTCTGTGTGGCACAGTAATGCCACAGCAGCCGTGTTACTTTTGCATCAAAGAGCGCCGGCTAAGACAGGAGGGCTGTGTTCAAAATCTAACTCGTAGGGAGGTCGAATGTCAGAGCAACAACCTGCACGAGGGGAAAAAACTGAATCGTATCTGCTGTTTTTATGTACCATATCACGTCCGAGGGATTGAAATATCATTAAGATGTCTAGGCTCTGTAACTTCATGTTATTGATGTTCTTCAGCCGGTTCAACAGTTTGCTTTTCTTCAATTTTCAGGAGATCTGCATCAGTTATTTGGACTGCTGTCAGCGGGACCGAAGCCGTCATAGCAGACACAAAACTTTGAGGTAAACAGATAAAATCCCTCGGACGAATCCCCTGAATGAGGGTGATGCTGCTACTAATCCATCTGGATCAATAGAAAGCCTTCCATGCTATAATGCGCAGTCTCTGGCGAGATGTGTCGGGGGGGAAGGGGGGGGTGGTCTGGTAGCTGTTGATTCCTGATCATCCAGCTTTGTTTTTCAAGTCTCTGGGATGCATGTGGTTTTTAAAAACTACTGCGTACATTCTCAGCCTGGAGACGGTGCACTCGCACTCCCTCGCATGTATCCATGTCAGCCGGGATGATCGAGTGCTTCACAGTCTCTGAACAACACCAGATTTTCTGTAAGATGATTGATTCGGCTCCCTTTTGATGCGAAATGTGACTGGCCGAACATTTTCTTCCCAGGGAGAACTACATGTTCGTCTGCTCGTGTCCAAAGTGCGTCTCCCAGATGGACGAGCTGGACGTAACATCAGAGGAGGAGGACGAAGAAGAAGGGGAGGCGGAAGGTGAAACGGAGGGAGATGAGATGGAAGACGAGATGACAGATGTCTGATAAAAGCCAATATTGTTCTCTGCCGTTCGTGCTCCCGCCGACACACTAAGCAACCTCGAGGCCCAGAAGAATAAAGACCGATCTCGATCACGATCCGCATATCACCAGAACTGCTCACAATAATTGTTTTGGAAAGAAATATCTCGTCCAAACGTTCCCCCTGTGTTCTGGACAGTGCCAGGGATCCTCACAGAAAAAAGATTTCCTTAATTGTGGTGTCTGTTTAAAGTGTTATGAGCAACCTGTTGTGACGGTGATGTTTGTCATTGTTCTGTCTTAACGTCGGCACACCGGAGTTTACAGGAAGTGTCTGGCTGTGTTTAAAGTGCTGCCTTTTAACTGGAAGCAGATGTAATCAATTTTTATGGAAAATGAGTCACACGAGTTGCTCGGATGTGAACGGGGGTCACTCGCAGTGTCAAACCCACACGATAATCCCACATGCAGTTATGCAGAACTTAACAGTCTTTTTTTTCGGGTCGTCAGTGTTTTTACGGCCGACGACTTTTCTGTCGTTGTGCGTTCTCATCAGGGTTATTTCCAGTTCAAGGATGCAGCGTGAACCACCACTAAACAGCCGACTAAGTTACCAATCATCTAATGATACAGTTTACTGTCTTGTGTCCGGTTGCATGAAGCCACTTAGGATAAGTTTGATCTCAAGATTTCATCTAAGGATGTTTTTAAGGGAAAACACTCAATCTCTTAATTGTTTAGCCTTAACTAGTACAAGTTTTCCTTAACGCCTTCCTTGAAGGTGCTTCGTAACTGTAACAGTTAAGGGACCCTTACCAGTCTCTTAAACTTGAAATACTGTGTGGAATATAAGACTACTGGCTGGATTTAATGGTGATTGAAGACAAAGAAAAATCTGCGGGACACAATGTGCAGTTTGTTTCACAGCAGTGTTTCTTCCACTGATTTTGTCCGTTTCCACATTATCTACTTGAACATATTGCTCGTGGCGGAGCTAATTAACTGACTTATACGCCTTCTCTTTCCATATCCCTCACGGAGAACAGCGTTCTCAACTTCTGTTTGGCTTTCTTTTTCTTTTGTTGTCCCTTCTTTGTTGTCCAATCTGGAGAAGCAAAACAACAATGACAGCGCTGCTGTCGGATGATGACGGTGATGTTGAGCGAAGTGTAACCATGGTTACTGAAGCGCACGTATGCTCCGGTATGACAGTAACTACAGTGAAAGCCTTTAGCCTAAACACTTAAGGAAACAACTTTACAAGCCTTATGCAACGCTCCACGTCGGAGCTAGAAGACCAAAAAAGGATGAAAGAGCGAGAACTTTGAATTGACCTTCGTCAGGTGGCCTGAAACACGACTTCAGAATAATGCTAATGTTGCTGCTGCATGTAAACAGGCTTGTTTGCCAACATCGTCCCCGTTCAGCCTTGAAGGACTCTATAAACTACGGTTACAATGTCTAGTCATCGGCTGTGACTATAAACACCCTCAGACGTCAGCACTTTGTCTCCATAGTTACGGCAGGAGTTCACAGACAGAACAACACTGTCTTAATTCTGACTGTCGTGCGTTTAAATCCCCGGGCCCTCGGAAATAAAAACCCATTAGGCTTATTACCATTCTGTTCCTGTCAACTTGAAAGCAAGGCATCGTTCTAAAGGACGTGTCTTACAGCACTTTGCATACAGTCCTGAAGACGCTTCTTATTAATATTCTGTTATGATTACAGTCCTTTCATACGAGAGACTTCCAGCCAGTGAGACATCGCTCAGTTCATACACCATGTTCGATGCGGTTACATTGAACCGTGTTTAATGGATCATGGAGACATTGAGTGGAAAATTGCTTTGTCAGTAACTATTTGCCCCCCGTCGAGAACTGCCCCCATAGAACTCGATACCGCGGCAGTGATCACAAATCCAGACGTTTTCAGCTACTTGACGGGTTGGAAATATTGAATGAGTAATCCCAATTTTTCTCAGCATGCATTCAGCGTAATGGCACAAGAGTACATGGCTTTGTAAGTCACACAAACATAATTAAATATAATGGCATCAAACAAGGTCCGAGCAGTCGTCATTTTTTACTACCCAGGCATAAACCGTTGAAATTAGAGTGTCTGCTGAGTCATTTATGTGCTGCTTCTGCTACAAAAGATCATGCTAGTATCGTGTTTTCTTTTTACTGCTTAGCAACAACAGAGTGGAATGTTTCTCCTCAGGAGGTTGTGCAACAAAATGATTGTTTTTTTTATGGTATGTATAGTAAATGGATGTCAGTGCAGGCGACTTCCCCACAGGGATCCGGCCTTCAGAAAACATCATCCTACTTCTCCCAGGACCCTCAGTCATCTGTGGTTGACGTTTCTCCATTAACCCTCTCACGATTTCTGTCCCCAGTCGTTTCTATACATGCGTCAAATGCTAATTCATGCAGGATGCATAAAAAAAAAAGAAGAGAACAAATTAAGTCCATGAAACGCTGCACACCTGGGACCCAGCGTGGCAGGAGGCCGGGCCTCCGGGCGCCCCCTGTGGGTTGACACTCGCCTCCCAGCCTCTGATGCTGCTCCAGGATTGCTGCAGGAGCTCTGTAAGTTTGGACTTTGGTGTGGCAGCCCAGCAGGGGCCGAGCTCAGGCGGGCATACAGAGAACACAGGGCGCCGCGTTACACGACACGGACGCTCCGAATCAAGAAGAAGCGGAGAGATGAAAGAGTCGCCCCTGAGAGGAAAAGGGACAAACAGACTGAGGTGAAATGAGGCGGTTAAATGAGAAGGGGAAGGGTGTTTGTGCAGGAATTATTATGATGCAGCAAAAGAGGCTTTTATTCTTGCAAACTAAGTGCTGAGCGTTTTACATAAAACACTGCGTTTATCTAAAAGCGGCATGTTGCCTCTTCCATGACGAACGGGAGCAGGAGAGTGCTCGTCAAATCAGATCTAAGATGCACCTGATGCAAATCACAGGTGCGTTGTCAGGACGACAGCCAAGACTAACTTTCATTTAGGATATATATATAGTAATTTATTAAGATTCATTTTGTCAAAAGTCAACGACAATCAGTCCAGATCAAAGAATATCTTACCTTTCAATGTCCATCAAAGTGACAGCAGAACCTCAGAGACTCCGCTGTTAACTGAGACTTTCAGGAGGGAAACTATAAACTCTTTAACTGTGTTTCTCCCATTTAAAACACCCCAAACAATTTAAATCAGAGTGTGTCTCGTCTCTCACAGTCTAAATTTAGACACCATGACGTATCTTTGAGTAATAAACCAGAGTTCAAGCCTCATACTTGTCTCACTCGACGTCAACTGAGCGGTGAGCGTCGCCATGGCAACCCTTAACTGCAGCTGATTCAGATCAGCTGATGAGCCGCTCCTCTGATATCTGTAGTGTTTGCCAATCACTTGACTGACGTGTCCGTCGATCTGATTACTATCGAGCTGCCTCTCGTGGTCGTCCCGACGACGGGACCGGTCGGCTGCGTGGGAAGCCCCCGCTGCCGGTCTCATTTAGAACTCAGGCATCGGTATGTCAATCAAACAGGGGGGTTATCTTATGTAAAGTTCATAACAATATTAATCCTGAAGTGACTCTGGTCTATGGACGTTTTCCTTTATTGCACTTCTGGTAAACTTCTTGTTGAACTGAACATTTCTTCTTCTCGAATTAAAAGTCTTTTAATATTTCTGTGATTTGTTCGAAATGGTTGTAGAAGGAAAGCGAGTTCGGTCGGTCTTGAGACTTCCCAGCAACCTGCCGTTGATTTACTCCCCGAGGTCAAAGGTGACGGAGTTGTTTACGACTGCGAGTGCGAACGTTGTCCAACTATTTCACTTTTCTTTTCTTGAAGTGGGTAAACTATGAAATGGAGGCTGTTTTTTTTTTTTTTCTTCACCCAGCACAGTGACTCTGCTTTGAAATGAGCCTCATATGGAAACAATCTCCAAGCTGCAATAGCTCTGTCCAGATTGGTTACTGCAACAGACACCGCCGCTGCCTCGGAGGGCCACTCCACCGCCTAAGTGATGAATGACTGCGTCGTGTGAAATCAGCCGACTTGAGGTGAGGTTATTGCACTTTAGCTCACCTTGTGTTAAAATAAACACGTGAGAAATACAGTTTAGGGACGCAAACATGGCTGCTGAGTGACCCGCTGGCTTTGATAAATGTTGTGGATTTTCATGGTTAACTTCTGCGGAAATAATTTCCTCTCTATAATCAGAACGGCGAAGCGATGTCATCAGTCCCCCGCTGCCACGCGGTCATCACGGAAACCTCTGAAACATTGTGGGCAACCCAACAACCTTACATTCATTTTCGGGGGAGAAAGCGTTTAAGGCTTCAATGGCGTCATATAAATCTCGCTGTAAGGTCTGAGCCGCTGGAATGGAACATGAAGAATTGATTAGTGAATCATCCAGACGGAGGCGTCAGCATCACCGATGTGACAGCAGGATATAGAGAAAAGAACCTTTTTTTTCTTCTTTTTTTTAATCTGTCAGAGGACTTTAAGTGATTTAATGAACAGATTGCAGTCAGGTGGTGGAAGACTTTAGAAGACTTTTGTTGTTTGTCGAGATCCGGAGAGCAAAAAAGAAACGATTGATGATAAACATCGTGGTTGACCAGTATTAAACCGACCGGTGGGTTTTTGTTTTTCTGCGGCTAAGTGAGACCTTGTAGTCGGGACGATCCTTCTATCGCAAAGAGGTTCACATTTATAACTTCACCCCTGCGGGATTATCTACTGGCTTTATGGATTCTGAGGTGTTACAAGAAAAAAAAATACATCGAAAACCTCTTTGTCCGCTCGGAAAATACGATTTAGAGTTCAAAGATTCTGTGTCAAAGTTCGTCTGAGGCGCGTCTGAAGGAGCCGTGCGGTGTTCCACAACAAGCCCCAGGAAATCTGGTTTATTTCTGCTGTCGGAGTCCCAAAAAAAATGACGAACAACATTGTCACCATCGATATAAACCAGCACAAAGATGCAATAAAGCTCAGGAGTTCAATATTTCAACTGGAGCCACCCAAAGTCAAACAAGCAGCATGTCAAGATGCATTCAGGGACGTAACCTGAGAGGAACCATTAGAAGTCCCAATCACCTGGGCTGATGAGTCAGAGCTAAATGAACAAAGATTCATTTGTTCTTGCAGCGAGACCATTTCTTCTGTTTGTCCACAAACCCTGTCGATGAACCTCCCTCTGCCCCAGTGGGAGGCTCCCAGTTGGGGAAGAGGGAGGTTCCCAGTTCGACCGCCGTGCAGTGAATCCCCCCACAAGGTCGCAACTTTCCCGCTTCCCTTCCTCTTTCTGTGTGAACTGCTTCCCCCGCTTCAGCAGTGATCTGAGACCTCCAGGATGTTTTATATTCTCCGAGTTTGACCCCTCCACACGTAAAATAAGACCATTGAGCTACGTTGCGAAAGAGGTCGACTCTGATCCGCTGTGAATCCTCTGGAAGGTCAAACCAGACATTCCCACTGAGACAAAAACATGATCTGACTCATGTAGTGCAAATGAGGCATTTGAAACACTTTGGCCATTCAGCTTCTTCTCCCTCTATCTCCTCCTCACATCTCATGTCGGACATTCAACACATCATCGCAGGATGAGGCTGTTTTTTTCTTCTTTTTTTTTGGGGCTGTGGCATTTGGAAATGTCCGAGATGCAAAAGCAGCAACAGCATCCAATTATGTTCGGCTTATTCATGCTTGTCGGAATTACAGCCCGATAGTTCGGCGAGATAAGACACTTCTCAATATCAAGAGCTTCCCTGACGTCCTGCGGGCGGCCGGTTGACGGACTCTTCCTCACGCTAAAGGTCACATCCATGAGCTAATTACAAATAAAGGAGACCCGGGTGAGACCGGACGGTCACTCGGACACATTTTGGATTCTTCTTCGATAAAAGCTGATTGAATTGAATATTCAAATATAAGTGGACATCAGATTCTGAATAAAATATGGACAAAGCCAGCTGATTAAATTGTCTTTTCATATGCAAAAGACGTTTGTGTTTAATTTTCAGCTCGTGTGTCTGATCAAAAATAAGACGGCTGGATTCCCGGTGGGCTTCAGTGGTCGTACGTCAGAACACAAGACGTGTAGAATGAGTTAATACATATCAGTCACTTCCTTTGCCCCCCCCTGAGGATTTTTGCATTCCCATCAGTCTCTGATGAAAATGCCTGCGAGTGCTCCTTCCAAGATGTATGGCCTCCCTTTATGAATTCAAAAGAAAATGATCCTCCGTCACTGCTCCGCCCAAAATGAAAAGGCCCCTGTGTCAAAGCGAGGTCCCCCCCCCCCTTTTCCCTCATCTCCATATACCCGCGGGACACACTTTGACCAGCATGGGAGGGGAGGAAGCGTAATACATTGTGCAGTTATTTGAGGTCCTGGCAATTTCCATTGATTACACATAAAAAGACCACATAGGAGCCTCGGTTTCACAAGGTCCCTTCATCCTGCTGTCGGGGCAGTAATACGCATCTGAGCCGACTCCTCATCCGCACGGAGGTGTTTTCATTTGTCTCTCTGACTTCAGCCAAATACCTTCAGCCACATGCAAACAGCGTCGGTTATGCAAAGGTTGAGCATTTTTTTTTTTTTAAGTGCAATTTGTCATCAAGTATTATGGATAAATAAATAATATATTATACTTTATTGCACATCATAAGCCCCGTGCTACGGGCAGAGCCTCTTTTATTGGAGGAAATATTGTTAGTCATCAATATCACCCCGGGACATCGTCTATTTACTAAGCAACATCGTGGATGGAACAAATAATCAGAACATTTCTCCGCCGCTGACTTTCTATTACATCTAACGTCTGCTCGTAAAGTGAACTGATAAAACGGTTGAATGGGGATTGTTTTTCCATGCACAAACACGAGTACGGGAGCGCTAAAACCAATTCTGAATTTCCCAGATGAGTTAGCGTGAGATGTGCGGGTTACACAGACGATCCTCCGCGGACCGGTCCGGCCGAGGTGGATGAATCTCTGCAGACGTCCCTGCTGCATCAAACTGGGCTGTTCCAAAAAAAAAAAAAAGTTTCCTGATTGAGCTTAAAGGTGCAAAAAATCTGCCAGGACAGAAAGTTGGATTGAAGCACGAGCTGGAAATGTGATTAAGGTCTGAACTTGTGAGGTGGGGGAACCACCCAACAAATCTCCTACCCAGAACCGTAATTCTGCGCCGGTTCCTCAGGAGACGTTTAGCATTTTGTTAACATAAACCTGTTTAGTGTGACGTGGGAGGAAGAAGGCCCCTGAAGTAACAGATGTTTCTCTTTAATGTGAGAGGAAGAATTTTGCCTTCTTTTTTTATTTTTTTTCTCAGACGGGGGAGATCTGGAGGAGTTGAGCCAGAGATGCTCCGGTTGCTTCGGGCTGTTTGAAATCCTGAGCTGATCAAGTCTTTTCTGTTTCTTCTCCAAAGGTTTAGCGGTGAACAAATACCTGCGTTTTTACCTCTTCCTCTGTCTTTCATCAACTTTTTTTTTGATCCCCTTCCTTCCAAATGAGACCAGCCCCGCTGTCGCTATAGTCTCAAATCAAAATGCAAATGAGAAACGTATGGTTGCAAATGGAAATCGAACACCGGCCCCCCCGCTGGGACCCATCGACCTCCTCAGCTTATGCGGATTTCTTGCTATATATTGACGCCAAGTGCATCGTTGTTTCACAACTTAGTGGCACTTTGTGACGAGATAAGAACATGTTGTCCTAAAAGGAAACATTGACTCGGGTTATTTAGCACGACGAGCTGCAGCAGCAGAAAATGAAGAGAGAATATTGATTCATATCTGATCAGCACCGCCTAGTTTGACATTTGCATTGGAGAATCAGAAAGCAGGTGAGTCGCGCTGGATGGACGACATCAAGTTGAGGTTAAGTTGTGTTTATGCAAAATTCAGATCCAGTGAAAAGTCCGTGAATTCATATCCATCATATCTGCATCTGCTGCAGGACCACTGAAGGCTTCATGCTGTGGATGTTTATATACGCCTGAAAATCAAATCCATCTTCTTCTGCTAACTGCGAGAATTGTGTCATAGTTAGTGTTGTTGTGATCGGACCACTCGAGAGGAAGTGAGCGGAAACAAAGGCCTCTCTCATGTAGCTGGAGGGCTGTTTGTGTGGCTGTGTTGAGACACCAGAGGGAAATCCACCGGACCTTCAAAGGGATGGCACAGTGGGAAGTGTTGTCGGACTGCTGGTTTGGACAGCTTGCAGCTCAACCAGTTACCAGACCAGCACACAGGAACCCAGCAGTATGAATGTATATGCACCATCTGCATCATTATTGTCGATGGGTGTTTGGTTATGTAGCGTTAAACTCTGTATAAGGCAGCCAAGGCACATGTGGATTAGTAAATGTGCATAAGTACACACTCAGACACACACACAGGAAGCTACTGAATTATAAATGCAGAAACAGGAAATTCCTGCCTTTACCCTCTGTCACTCAGGCCGACCTTGCACTAAATCAATTAGCAGTGCTGCAGGCAATCAGCCGACCTCCCCGGAGACTAAATGAATGTACCCTTAATTCAAGAGGGCCTCTGCTCGGTCCCCACCTGATGTGTGGCCACTGTTCCTCCTCATACAGGCAGGACGGTCATTTCACGCTGCGCAAATCACAGAACAGTCGGGGAGAGGTCGCTCGATTTCGTCCGCCGTGCAGCATCCTGCCTCGTCCATAAAGGGTCCCCTTCTTAGGTCCCGTTCCACCGGGTGACCGCTGAGACGCTCCCTCACTGCGTCCTTTGTAGCGGCTGCTTCCCTGAGGTGAACTTTGTCTTTTTATAGTGCAGCCAAATAGAAACATGCTGTAATTAAAGGACTAAATAGAGGGATTATCATGGCTGAATATACAAGGAAATATAATTTAACCCAATAAAACATATTTAATAGTGTA
>CAAKHC010010617.1:0-35316 GCA_901007825.1 Macroramphosus scolopax
CAATTGGCCTTGGGATGCACACATGCTGAGGACTGATGGTACTCACAGACTTGACTCGGTGGCCGATGCCCATGATCAGCTTGCCGTCCTTTTTCATCTTGTTGACAAACTCCATGGGCAGCATGCCGCTGTCAAACGCTTTGCTGAACTGCTTCGCTGCAGCGTCCAGAGCGCCTCCGAAGCGGTCGCCCTGGAGAAAGCACAAAAGAAACATGATTTCCATTTGCTCATTTGAGCTGCAGGGAGATAGATGATTAGCAATTCTTGTGCCTTACGATAGTGAGGAGGCCGGAGGTGAGGCTGGAGATGAGATCCTTGCCGGCTCGGGCGCACACGATGGTGTTGTGGGCACCAGAAACAGCGGGACCATGATCAGCAGTCACCATGAGGCACATTTCAATGAACTGGCAGGCATACCTGGGCAACCTGAACACACACACACAGCGGAAACAGTTGTTATGAGGCTCCAGGATTTCAGTAGTGTTTGTTTATTAACCGGACTAAGAGACGTACCTCCTCTGGAACCAGAGGAGCCCCAGAGTTCCTCCCAGGCCTATTTCAGACTTGAACACCTCAGTGATGGGCATGCCTGCATAGATGAGCTCCTGACCCCTCTCATCACAGATGCTGGTCATGAAGGAAGCTGGTTTGCGGATCAGACCCAACTCCTGCAGCGCAAACAAACGCAAGTTAAACAAGATTCATAGTATTTCCTTGGCCTCAATGTTAAACCAAAACACTTGGAATACTCACCCGGGCCCAGGAGTAATCCATTGGCACGGTGGGGGGAGGCAGCTCTTCGGCTGGTTGGATAACTCCTTTGGCAACAAGTTCGTCATACACAGATCTACATTCATGAGAAAGACACGAAGATGAACATGAGAATCTTTGCCATTGAATAGATCTGAAAATGAAGCCTGAACACTGTGCACTGACTTGATGATGTCTCCCAGCTCGTCAAAGCTCTTGGGCACAAAGGCCCCGGCCTCCTTCAGAGCCGTGTTCTTAGCCACTGCCGTCTCGGACGCCTGGTTGGCACAAGCTCCCGCGTGGCCAAACTGGACCTGAGGAACAGACATGCAAAATGGCTCAGAAATGTTTTTAAAAATGGACCTTAAATTCTCCGCGTCTGTCTTTCAATAGCTGCACGCAGAATGTACACGTGCCCTCTCACCTCTGAGGAGAACATGGTGGCACAGGTGCCGATACACCAACACACCACCGGCTTGGTGATCCTGCCCTGTTTGATTGCTTGGCAGATCTTGTATTCCTCTGTGCCTCCGATCTGTAGAGACATTATAGAAGGAAAGAGACAAAACCTCTTGTGAAAGTCTGACAAGACAAATACGCCGCGTCAAAGATGGCAGGTATATGATATATACAAACAGCCAATCATCTGGCATCATTTAGATAAGAGCCTGGGCTTGCCACAAAAACAGCTGCCCGGGGCTGCAACCAGGATGTTTGACAAGTGGCTAAACAAATACAGGATGTGGTAGCCACATATCAGTACCAGTATGAGTAGACTTATTCCTCACCTCTCCCAGTACAACGATCATTTGCACTCCTGGGGTGTCCTGGTAGCGCAGCACATGGTCAGTGAACACGGAGCCTGGGTATCTGCAGAAGAGTCCACAATCACACACCGATTCAAAGCCACACAGCCACACACTGTAAACCAAGACAGCTTCATACCTGTCGCCCCCGATGGCCACGCCTTCAAATACGCCATCAGTGGTGCGCGAGATGATGTTATTGAGCTCATTGGACATGCCGCCTGAGCGGGACACGTAGGCCACACTGCCCGGGCGATAGAGCTTGGAGGCGAGGATGTTATCGAGCATGCCACCCGTGTTCCCGATCTTGAAGCAGCCTGGTTTGATTCCTCCGACCTGGACAAAACACGCAGACATGTGCTGGTTTGCTCTGATAGAAGAACACACTGTGAAATCCAGAGTAAAGCAGCAAAGACTAACAGTTGCCGGTCCGATGATTGTGATGCCTTTGTTATCCGCCGTCTTGATGATCCTCCTCGTGTGGGCTTCGGGGATTCCCTCAGCAATTATGGCAATGGTGTGAATCTGAAAACAGTTGAATGGAAAGGCTTAACTTCAGAGCTTTTATTCATTTTATAGCTTGCAGATGGTGCGGGGGGGTATATATACATACCTGTGGGTACTGCATGGTCTCCATAGTGCTGTCAAAGGCCGAACGCAATGAGGCAAAGTTGATGAGCACATCAACATCTGGGTGCTTCTTCATGGCATCACCCATGTTCTTATGCACAGGGATGAGGATCTCTTTGTGGCCCCAGTAGAACTTCTGTTTGTGGTCTCCACTGGAAGGCAGAAACACACAGTGAAGCTGTTTGGGGAGGATTCCTGCAGTCTTAAGATCAATGCACACTAAAAGGGAGGATGCTTACGTGAAGGGGTAAACCATGGCTGCTACAGATGGCTCCTCTCTGGAGCAGACGTAGTCAAAGTCCAGCATGCCCTGCACTGCCCGCGTCTGCATACCCCACACTATCGACTTGGTGTGCTTGCTGAAGAGAGTCGCTGCCTTGGCTGCAAGGAGAGGAAAGCTGTTACACTAGTCACAGACTGAATGTGATCCATATTCACCCGACACGCATGCATGCACACAAAATTAAGACTGTAGAAGTCGTTCTGCATATGGAGTTTGGATTGCAGGTCCACTTTCGGTCTGCAGAGGGAGCTGTAATACCTAATTACCTCAACCGTGAATGATCACAATGCTTCTGCACCCCTACAATGCTCTGTAATAGCGGACCTGAAGACAACACAGTGCATAGATTCCCCGGTGCAGTGTGTTTTCTCTCACCTAGAGGAGCTCCACCTTTGGCCTTTTTGGCTGGTGAGCCCTCAACTTTGGCTCTGTTCTCAGAGAAGGATGCCGTTCTGGTGGACGCCGGAGTCTGGAGAAAAATACAACAACATTTGTTTCTATTGCTTTGTGAGGGATAACTACATTTGCATAACTACACTACATGTCTTTTTTTTCCTCTTTACTGTTACATTATATATCAAGTCCAATATAGAACACAAGAGGAAGAATATAACATATAACATATAACATTCCTACGTTCAATGTAAATATATGCATGGATGTTCACACGCTCACCGACATTCTGAGCATTCTTAGTGAACGCTTCAGGGCAGTGCATTCCTGCCTCACACACACACACACACACACACAATTATTTGAGTGAGAACAGTCGACAATGAAACCCTGAAATGCTCTTATATAAAAGAGCCAGTGAGATCCAGATAGCCTCACTACAATCCCTGGTTCACTCATACAGGACGGAGGCATGCAAGTCTTCCGCTCAATCTGCCACTGAACACAATTGGTGGATTTTATAATTCAAAATTCCCTGCAGAGCGCTGACAAGACACCACGACAGCCTATTTGTCTGCACGGAGCCAGTATGTCATACCGATGTGCTGCCGCTGGAGTTGAGGAGGAAGTTGGCAGTGTGGGCAGCAACGGGAGGCTGGGTGGGGATTGGCCGGTGGCCCAGAGCCATGCCGACTATTGCAGTCATGTGAGTTTCAGTGCCAAAGACGTGGATGGGGATCCCGGTGGTTTTGCCTGAGAGGAGAGAATCAAATTAAATGTGTGAAAATCTGCAAATACCCGACATGTCAAGACATACTGTCGTCAGTTGAAATGAACATACCAACTTCTCCCATCACCCTGAGACCTTCCTGGTAGTTGGGGCCTCCACGGCGGACAAAGATGGTAACTTCGTGCTCCTTTAGTGGCACCTGGTAGTCCCTAATGGCTCGAACAATTCCCTGACAAAGACATGCACGGTGAATGACTGGATACAAGGGAGAAATACTGAACCCAGAAAGGTTGTCATGCTGTACCTTGAATGTTGCTGCAACATTTGTGAAGTTTGCAATGCTGCCACCAATGATCAACACTTTTCCTGAAAAAAAAGAAGAAAAGATCAGTCATCAGTCTATATCTGGACATGGAGAAGACGGGATAAATGACATTCTGCAACCAGCCACCAGGGGGCGATGGAGATCGATTGGCTTTGCTTTGCTTTTGGACAGAGCCGTTTTCTTACCGTCACGGTGCTTCTCTCTGGTCATCAGAGACAGGATGGTCTTCGCGTAGTCGTAGGTCTGCTGTTCACTCGGTGCCCCTGAATACTCGCCATAATTGGCCAGCTCGTCGACGCCGCCCAGGTCACAGATTGTGTCACTATGAGAGGTTTAACATTGGTCACCCACACAGAGGACGGAAGCAGCTTTCTATCTTCTACGTTACTTAAGTTTACAGCTTCGACAATAAAACATTTTTATTTATTTTTTTTAAATACCAACACATCATGCACTCTTCCCATCCGTTAATTAATACTGCACAGTAAACAGATAAACAGGCCACAGCGGGAATAATTAGTCATGGCTGATGAGTCTGCATGTCACGCTTTCCACTCCTGACAGACGGCGGACCATCGGAGACACCGCTCATTCCTCCAGACTCACTCAAACGGCGGCGCCTAAGAATCCAATTTAGCAGGCAGCTAAATGGGACGCTGCATCACTCTCACAGCTGAATCGCTGTCATACTCTCCTAATGCCAAACCCAATTATGTGTCGTATCATCAATAAAAAAAAGGAGGATAAAGTGGAGGGACAGTTTGAGCAAGCAGAAGATCTAGTTTGATTCTTTCCGGTACACAGCTACAGCTCCGTACCTGTACACCACTGAAGCACCTCCGCCTGCCACCATGGTCCAGATCCGGCCCTTGGGGTTGAGCAGGGTCAGCTTGAGGCTGGCGCCACTCTTGGCATCCAGATCAGCAATGTATGCCTCCTGAAAACAACGATGAGGAGGAGAGAGGATGGTTAGCAGAGGTGGAGCGTCTGAGCAAGGACCTACACAAGCATCATCTCCGTTGACTGTCTGTCTTTATTCATTTTAGAAATGTTGTATCAACATTAGCAGTAACGGTAGAAGTGATGCACATCGCTGCTTGTTTTTGGCAGTCGGGCCCACAGCTGGTGGCTGAGAGTAAAAAGGGTTCCAATCAAAGGCGCCCGCTGTCCCCCATCTCCTCTCGAGAATCACAGCAGCCCAATTAGACCAGAGCGTCTGCTGCACAGACAGTCTGTCTGAGACGCTGCCTGCACCAAGACTGAAGAAAAGTCCTGCATATACAAACACTTCCAGGATTCTTTATCTGTAAAGAATCCATATTTTGTTGATTATTGATTGAGCTCTGATTGGTACCTTTAAGTCCCATCATTTGCTAATTGTCATCCAATTTCCCCTCTTTAAAGGATCATTTATTTTACTCCTGACAGATTGACATGTGGTGCACTGCTCGCGTCATCTCCCCGACCCTCCCTCACCTCAGGATAGGCCTCCCTGCCGAAGGGTGGAGGGAACTCCACGTCGCCCCACTTGGCCTTGCAGATGTAGTCAGCCGTGGCATCAATCTTGGCCGCCATGTCAAGCACGTAAACTCCATCTTTCGTGACCACTGAGAAGAGAGCAAGAAAAAGGATATCTGGATCTCTAAAGTGATCGATTCGCCACCGACACGCTCAGAATGTCATTACAAGAGTCTGACACCATCACACACACACACACCTACTGAGATTCACTTAGCAGAGGAGCTGAGCTCTAAAGAGGTCACGGTGAAAAAAAAAGCAAACATGCTCGGACTAGAGGTGACCAACAACCTTCCTGCGGGGAAGATGGCGAGTTGGTTGTGTACGACATCAAAGCAGGGAGAGCCGGTCTCAGCATCCCCGCCACATCCACAGGAACAGCTGCCAGAGGGCACATACTGGTGCCCAATTACTCCATTATAAACACACGCTGCCATCATCAAACAGCAAGTGCATGAATTATTTACACTTCCTTTCCCCTCAGTGTTAAAAAATTGGCAGAATCAACTTCTTCTGGTTTCAGGAGGATAGTTTATAATGCATCGATGTTTTCCTCACCAGTTTCCTTTTGAAGTCCCCTTTTCATAACGTATTTATGAATGTGTTAATTAAGTGTGTGAACCATCATGACTGCTTGTAAGCACATCCTGTAATTGGGATTTCATTTAAAAGAAAGAAGAGCCTACCCAGTGGGTTGATCTCCAGGTACGTGAAGAACAGGTCTTCATACAGGTTGAAGAGTCCGACGATGAAGTTGGCCAGGACCCTGCAGAGAGATCACATCAAACACCTGAAACACCTCGCGCCATTTGATCGGCTGCGTGCAGCGATTTTAAACTGTGCAGAGTCTAGAATAATCAAGTAAATGTATTTATAGAGCAAGTTTAAAAACGGTTGATCTGAGTGCTGTACGATAAGACTCACAGGGGATCGGACTGGATCAGGATTAAAACCGACGTTACATTAGAAGTTAAAGGACATGGATGTGAATTAAAATGTTCGTAGGGAATTACTAAAATCAATCCTAAACACGTACTGGGAGCTTGACAAGTCTATTTGACTTCATGTAATCGGTGTCATTGCTCTCAAAATATCTTCATCGGCCACTGAAGTACAGATATCGGCTGACCACTATAAGTGAAAGTCAAAAGAGCCAACATAAATCTCCAGTATATATTTCTACATGCAGGATACGCACTATCCTTCCTCTGCATGTTGGCTGTGCTGTGTCTGTTCTCTACCACAGACGTTGACAAACTGCAGGCACATCAATGAAGGATCGTTACAGGAAACAGTCCACCTGTAAATTGGCTACAGGCGAGTCTTTCTGTACAGGAGGGAAAGTCTAATTTGTTTCCTCCCTCATGTGTCAAAACAGAGCAGGGAGGAGGAGGAGGAGGGGGGGGGTGCTGTATGTGAGGGGAGGCAGTATTTCTTTCTCCCCTGCCCGTCAAACGTGCCGGCAGCGCCGAGCTTTTGTAACCATGTCAGCCTGTTGTCAGGCCTGGCTGGCCCGGAGGAGCAACCCTGAGTGACTCAGCTTCCCATGTCTGCTTCTAAAGAAAAAAAAACTGTCCCAAGTGCTGCTTTTGTTTTCAATCAGGAAATCAGGGGAGGGTGAGGAGGAGAGGGGAGGTGAGCCAGGAGCAAGAGTGATTTCTGGGGCGGCTCACTCAATGTCAGCCAAGACAGCGAGTTCCAGCCGGAATCAGCAGTTACAGGAGCAGCGCTTTTAAGAGATGGATAGGAGAGGTTGGCGAGGCTGAGCCACTGTATCATACCCATCAAAATAAACGGACGTGCTCTGAATGGGACTGCAGTGCTCAAGAAAGGCCGGGGGCGGAGTTTCATCAAAGAAAGGGCCAAGCGGAGGAGGAGGGAGTTTGTCATTTGTCTAATGGAAACCCACCGCCCACCATCTCCCCCCCCCCCTTGTTTACTGCGACATCAAAGTGCTCTCTCTTATGTCGCTTGTTTGCTGATTTCGTGTTCCAACCTTGGTCGGTTTAAGTGCATAAAAAAACATACATTCTCACATCTAATCTCGTAGCATTGATCCACGTCCATTCTCAATAAGTGATTAAATTGATTTATTCAATTAGACTGATTAGTTAATCAAATGTGTTCTTCAAATTACTCCTGGCTTTATGTCTTCAGTATATCTGAAGAGTTTGAGAGGACAACACCAGTGTGTTAACCGCTGTGGTTAATTGTGTGCAGAGAAGAGCCTTGCAAGGCTCTGAGGGAAACGACAAGTGAAGCATCCAGCTGTAATCCCACTTGCGGACACTAGGGGGTCTGTCGCAACTTCAAGCTTTTAAAACGATTGTCTAAATTCTCAGCCTTCACCAACATGAAGCCATAATCCTGCACTGTATCGTATTCATTGACTCAAATTACTCACACTTTCTTGTCGTTCTGCACGTGGGTGAGCAGCTCCTTCTTCACAAGGTCTTCGCTGATCTTCTCATCCACCCCAATTAGCAGCTTCTTCGCCTTGGCGTCCACGTCTCCCACATCCACCCCGCCCTCATGGTGGAAGAGCAAGTAGTCCCCCTCCCGGGTGGCATAGATGCACACATAGAACTCCTCCGCCTGAACGATGGAGATTTTAAAACATGTCAGTTTATATAGAAAGAACTAAGAATTCTTATTTGTAACAAGGTTAAAAAAAAGATAAAGTATTGTAATATTGTACCTGTTTATGAGGGACGAATGGCTCGATGAGGAAGTTCTTGAGGATGCCTTTGGCTTTTCCCACCTGGGGATCATCCAGAAAAGTAATTGTGTTTAGATGATGAAAAAGGCAAATTTACTTTTGAAATGTGAGATAAAATACTGGTGAGTGAGTTGACATTTCAAAAGAAGAACAGCAATGAGCTGGATTCATAAGAGAGAGAAACGCCTTCATGTATTTCTCCCGGCATCAGCCCGCTAACGCAGCTCATTTAGGGAAGCTGTCACCATTCCTCTGTTAAAGGCCAACAGGCTCACCGTAACCAGGGAGCAGCTGAGAGCAGCCAGCCGCAGAGAACAGAAATAAAGGCGGGGAGGGAGTCGCCATTTGGAACAGTGGAAAGAAAGAAAGCCTGTCTGATTGAAAAGCCCACAAGGGGCTCAGACCGGTTCGGATAACTCGAGTGACACATCACCGCCTCAGAGGAACAAATGCTCACTGGCCACTTCATTAGGTACACCTGTACAATGTGAACAATATGTATCCAAACATGTTGTGATGTTACAGTTGCAGATTTGCATATAATAAACTCCTTTTAGTTCACATGTGTAAATTAGCTGAACTCAACTAAATTATTTTTGTCTTTAGGAGGACAAGAAAATAGATATCAGCCAGTCTTGATTTACTGCTGACATCTATGAGGAAACACCCAATGACAGTCTTCTGCGATGGTTTACGCACTATACTCGTCACTTCTTGGTTTATGAGGCAAGGCGGCGTCTCAGTGGTACAGTGATGGATCTGTTGTGCTGCGGTTACGCTGATTGAACAGACTGTTTATTCAGTAGGAGCAGTCGCGTCGGCTGACTGGACTGTTACACTACCAGCGGACTGATACTCCGTCAGCATGTGCAGCAGTTTAGGCAAATGTAAGTCAGGTAAAGACAAACAGCATTTACATAGAAAATATAACAGAGCTAAGAACTGGAGGGAGGGTGAAGGAAAGGGCAGTGGGAGGAGGGGGGGGGGGTTAATGAAGCACTGGGATAATATTGATTGAAGGAGGGTTTGGTGAAGTGCACACTCAAACAGAAGGGCGGGGTGACGGTAGATGACGTACTGCCGCGTCCTTCATGAGGCGCGTCTTCAGCCACTCTCTGACGCCAGTCAGGTCCAGGTTGACGCCCACCAGGCCCAGCTTGCCTCGCCTCTTGATCAGCTGGTCCGGCTTCACCACCAACCTCTGCGGAGGGGGAGGGAGGACAAAACATCGGTGCATTTTAGTGGGTTCAAAAGCATATGGTGCGAGTTCTGGCTCCGCCAAGGAGGTGATGTTTTTGACAGCGTTGTAAAGTATCTGTATGTGTGTTGAGATAAAATATCTCCAGCAGCTGTGCTGCAATTACATCATGACACAATATTTATATGTTGATCTGCAGATGATATCATTTAGTTACTTTGTATTTCACAGCTGCATTTAAAACATCACAAGACCTGAGAGGAGTCTGGCTCCAACAGCAAACCACCGATTCACAAATCCCACTGATCACCTGCAGGTGTGGCTGAACATTATTTAAGAAGGAGTCTCTGGGGACGTGTCGCCGTTTCTGTGTGACGCAAAGGGAAAGTCAGAGCCGACCCCCACTCATCGAGCCCGCTTCCTTTCACTTACGAGGGAATGACTTATGACAGTGGAGCCATTAGTATCTGGGCGCTCGCCAGCGAGCCGGGGAAGATACGACCGAGGGTGAAAGTTAATGCAATTTCTTAATCAATTCTACTGCAGCAGGTATCTCTGTACATCTTCTGCATGGTCCTCCTACCTCCCAAACCTTTAGATTAGACAAGGGGAAGGAGATTTTATCCTGCAAGACGAGTCACAGGGTGATTCAATTAACTTCTATTAAAGCCTTTCGTTTCAAGATGATCGGAAAGCTAGCTGAGCTCCTCTCATTTGTTAATTAATAGAAAAGAACTGCATTCTTCTGTCCTGCATTTAGCTTCCTCTCCACTAAGACAGTAACGGAGCTGCTGGATCTCTCTGCTGTCGGTGATGTCAGCTAACAAGCGCCAAGAGACCACTCTGCTGCCAGCCTAAGTAATTGTTTCCATAAAGAGGAGGATATTTTCCACTAGCTTAAGGACCGGCTGTGCTTTCGACGTTTATGGGGCATGAAATAAATTTGGGATATGGCAAGCTATTGGTTAGAAAAATATCACTTCTTCGTCCACTCTCAGAGCTCCGGCCTCACCTCTGTGAGCAGCCACGGGTGCTCTTGCGCCAGCCGATCAAAGTCAGTCTCAGGAGTCACGTTGGCATAACGGAATCGGTTCTGGACGGCCGCAGAGGTGCAGATGTACTTGTAGAGGAACTCCTTTCCCGTCTGCTCAGAAATGGCTTTGGCAGACATGATGGGCCTGAGAGGAGGGATAGACTGACAGAGAGAGAGAGAGAGAGAGATGGATGAGGTGAAATAGACAGAGCAGATTTAGAGATGTGGAGCAAAGGATGCATACAGAACACAAGTGATGGACAGAATAGTCAAAAGGGCATTTAGTCCAAGAGCCTCCATGGACGTGTGTCAACCAAGTCACCAAATGCTTTGTTTCTCCCAGATGGATGTCTTTTATTTCCAGATTTATGATACAACAACACTGATAAGGCAGGATATAAGACATCCGAATGGCTATGACAAACAGTTCCTATCTTGTAGCCATTTGAAAGCATGTTTACAAATGATTCAAGCTGCGAAATACTTTGAATCGTTTAAACCACTATCCTAAAAATGTATTAGAGACATTGCACATTAACTGCTCATCCAGTATTTGTGTCCTCCCTGCTTGTGCCAGCCAGACAACGAAGCAAGTGAAGCTTAATCAAACAGCCACTCTCTGTTTGACCCCGTGCACAAGTGACATAACGGGCACTTATTTGCACACTCAAATAATTAGGTTCTTATAGCAGCTACAGAGGAGTGTCTGCAGGCCGAAGCAGCTGCATGCACAATAGAGAGGATCTTTACAACCTCCACTATCAGTCTTGATGCTAAAGGGAGGAGTTGTTGTGACCTTCAAACTTTGCTTGCAAGCTTCACTCCACTATCTCCACTTGTTTGTCCTGACCCCTCCGAGGTCGCACAGTCAATATTTTGGTAATGAGCATGACAATGAGACATCCACAAATGAAAACTGATATGATTTTGAATCAATTCAGATACAATTCATTTTCTTTAAATCATACAGATTCCTTTGTCCGACAGGTACAGCAAACTGGAAGTTTAAGTTCATGATCAGGAAAAACAGGAAAATCAATCAGTTGCAACAAGGAGGAAGACGAGAGCACTGACTGAACCTTTCACGGATGTGTGCACATCCTTTTTTATATAAGAGAAAACACGTAACTGGCATGTGGCGGCTTGTTGTTACCTCGACTGATTAGTGTGCATAAAATATACTTCTTGGAGGAACATTGACTTTGAGCTCCATTGCAAGACATAAAAAGTGTTGAGCAACGCATGATGATTTATTTATTCATTCATTGTTCCACCTTGTTTGATTTGATCCGCTAATAAAAAGAAGTTTATAAGAGTCATGTTGAATTTCTAATGCATCACACACTGTAACAGATGACCAATCCTGCAAGGATGCCCTTATTAGAGGCAAATGTAATTTAAAGTCAAACCTGACCACGACTGTTTATTACACAGCTGTGCGGGATGAAGTAACTGGTACCGCCAGTGTGGTTCATTAGGCTGACAGCCAGCTCAATAAGACTCCCTGCTTGACACTGCGACTCTGGCAGCCTTTCCTTAATGGGCTTTTTTTTATTATTGATCATCCTTGACTCTGAGTCACCACAGTGCTGGTTCTACATCATCTGCGTTCTCTGTGCAGCTGAACTGTTAACTATCAGATATATATCGGCCAGACATGGGTATCAGCGGATATTCGCCTTCATGACTACAATTAGAACAGAACAAAAAAACTTGACAGTTGAGGATGGAAGTGATTTGTTTGTCTCTTTATATGTGCAACAACATTATCTTATCCAGCTGACACAACTAACATTAATTTGCTTTTATAATGAAGATATCTTTATTTCTTCCTACAAATAACAACAAAAAAATGAAAAACAGCTATTGGACAAATTATTGCTATCTTTACTATTATCATTGATGTTTCAAACATCAGTATCTACCCAGAATTTCACATTTGGTGCATCCCTAAACATGCCATTTAAAAATATGGGATGGTAAAGCTAAATTAGCACAAGTAGACACTAAATGAAATAAGACAGTAATGAAAAAATAAGAATGTAGCCTAATATTCACTTGTAATAAACCATAAGTAGCCTTCTAGCTAGCTCTCATTGAGTAGAAGGACTCCAGCTAACTGGGTTCATTCATTCACAAACCAGGTAAACAGAAAAGCATGTTTTGTCAAATATGACGACTCAGAGACACTAATTACTCATCTTACATAAACAGCTTCGGGAGTTCAGGTCGACGTAATGCGGGTTGTGGTGGACGGAGAAGTTCAACTTGTTTTATATCTTTTGATCTTTTATCACAGCGACACGTTAAAGTTGAAGAAGGTAGATAGCAAAGAAAGTCAAACATTATCCTGAAAACAGTGAATACTGACCTTGCGTTGGAAAAAAAAAAGGTCTTCCTAGCAGACCTTATAGTGGAGTATTTGACGGTTGGATGTGTCACTTTTCCCGGCCGAGAAGCTCCACTTTCACAGCCTGAGTGGATAAGTGTTCCGGTGTGCGGAGCTCCCGGGGAGTTTTGTCCTCTTCGTCCATCAGCCGACCGCCTTGGCTGATGTTTCTTGCGCTGTGATTGGCTCATTCCACACCATGCTGTATTGCTGCATTCAGTAACTCCAGGAAATATTGAAACCACACGCGGGGACACGAACGGGCAACGAGGACGCATTGGAAGGTGTGTTGCAAGGCCGTAGCCATGCAGTCAACGTTGGAGGGAAGCCAAGTCTGCCGGGAGAAAATCAATTTTTCAAAACTATTTATAGATTCACTAACCCTTGAGGTGTCTAATAAAGAAAATGGATCTATCTATTGCTGTTTTTCTATTTAAAATGTTCTTGTTTCATTAAAAACATCAACAATAGTTGAAGTTAAACCCCTGCGCACAACGTTAGTGATGGTTGATTGATTTCAGACAAACTTTAAATAATTTGATATGTATTTTTTAAGCTATATCGGGTGGGAGGTCCATTGTAATAATATAGATATATATGTTTTGGTTTCAAAACGTATAAATCCAGTAGACATTCTTGTTTTCTTCGGGTGTGTAGTTGACACTTTCATAGCAGCTTAAACGTGAAGGCACTTTTCATTGCGCTGTTACTACTACAACACCAGGACAGTGGTTTTTTTTTCATATTTTTAGTAATTATTTACAGTTGCTTGAATTTCAACAATGTCTGAATGAAAACAAATGGGGAGATTTCAGGGAGTACCTGAACGTCTCATTAGTTTCTTCACCGAGGTCTCACACGCCACTCGCGGAGAAAGGAGGGCAATTATCCACCGCTGAGGATGATTGGTTGACAAGGGTCTTTATCTCCACGTCAGCCAATGAGCAGATCACTTGATCTTGCATACAACCAACACACATCCACTATTGTGCTAACCAGTTTGCACTTTGGGGTTAATGAATTAAAATTTGACAGATAACTAGTTCATGGCCTTTCACCTGTCCTTGGCCCAGATCAATAGCAATTTGTTTAAGAAAAGGTTTATAATGAATTGTATTTATTATAAGTCAACAGAACTAGTCCATAACATTTTAATGTATAAAGAAGGTTTTATATATAACATTGCTCTGTCAATATGCACATATCTTTAATTAAATAGAATAAGAAATTTGGAGATGAATTGCAATGCAATCTGAACACTTGCTCAATCAGAAGCAACCTCTGGACCGCAGTTATGTCCATGAATATTGAATCGCTGTGTCACACTGTTATGCAAGATCTGCCTCAGACGAGTGGTGTGATCTAGATTTGATAGACTGATGAAAGTAAAACATTTAGATTGAGATTTTCAGAACATTTTCAGTAGAAGTATTTCTTCCAGCACCATGCAAGTTGCTTGTGCCATCTGCAGGATGAAAATTAAAATTGCAGGCTGAGAGAAAACACCATGTGCTGTGAAAAAAAAAAAAAGTCATTGTGAATCATAGACACCAAACTGCATCATCAGTACAGAACAGACAGGAAACTGCAGCACTGGAGCAAAGCATGTTATTTTTTATTAAGTGTACAAACAAGTGCAAAAATAGTGATTCATAAGAGCTACACAAAGTAGGACATGCCCTTCAAAAGCTGAAGTCAGAAGATACAAATCGAAAAGGTATTACATGAAGTGCTGTTCAAAGAGGATAAAAAGGGATCGATGGTGCGGTCTTGCGCAGTAGAAAAGATAGTCAAACATGGACTTGGATTCACAGCATTTCATAAGTGCAAAGCTACTGAAACAAATGCCAAATTCATCAGACTCCCTTTCCAACAAAGCACAGTGCAAAGATTTATAAGGAAAGACGGCTACATTCTAATACACTTAATCAAATAGATAACTTTGGCCCGTAGACTATTGTAACAATGACTTTCTGGGCTGCTCACACTTGCAGGGAAATGACAGCTAATGTTTTTAACTCACAACTAAGCCAAAGAATCATACAATTCTCTCGGAGGCAGAGCAGGTCAGAGATTTGTAAAGATGTTGATACCATTAGCCCGGGTTGCATGCAATGAAAGTACACGAGATATCGTTCACATCTGAATATGGAGGAACACTGAAATGTAGAGAAGATGAAGTCTAAGCTGAAGATAGTTGGATATGTGGGGAGGAAGAGGAGGTTATACTACTGTAGTCTAAAACTGTAATGTAATGACGCCTCGGCAAATAAATGCAACTCCGGCATTGATGCCTAAGATCATGGATAAGGCTAACGACAACACCAAGTCTAACTGGATTGAAGGCATTTCGGGTCGTGGTGCAAATCAATTGTAAGAAAAAAAGGCACACAGCTCGTGGATTTAGGGTGGCTACAACTGAAACCCTAAACACTGCACAAACACACAAACCCTCCACAGAGTAAGCCTACATCGTATTCACCAGTCATCTCAAGCCACACATCCTCCTCAACCTTTACAATATGGCGCACCTTGGCTTCTTTTTCTTCTCTGGCTCTTTTTTGGTGGGCTCCGGCTCCTTGCGACAGTAGAGGCTGGAGAAGCAGGCCGTGGCGCAGATGGGCTCTCTGAGGGTGAGCAGCCACCTTCCTTCAGCGTAATAGGTCAGGGTACCAAGCTCCATCTCCTCGACCAGCTCCCCCTGCTGGCCTCCCTGCTTCAGGGTCAGGATTTCCAGCAGATCCAGACCTGTTTGAACCGGCTCGACACCCTCAGCACAGCCCAGAGTGACATGGGCGCGGCTTCCCAGAGGAAGCGAGGCAGCTCCAGGGACAGCAGACTCAGCCTCCTTCTCAGCATCTGCAGGCCACAGCACGAGCTGCTCCTCAGTGAGGGACACTTGGGCACCAACAGTGCGAGGAGTGACAAAGAGGGCGCTCAGGGACAGTTCGAACGCAGAACCATAGAGGTCTTTAACAGCCTAGAGAGCAGCGAAGAGAAATAATTAGGACCTTTCAAATACAACTTTGCACTGCTAGGATCTTTATTTCAATCAACAACCAAACTCATCTGGACCCCAAAAAGTATTTTTTTATGGCTGGTTTCTTACTTGATTCTGCGCATACTCTTTGGCTCCCTCTGCTCTTCCATAGTCACAGAATTTGGTGGTGCAGTGGAGGGTTCCTTTGGCTTGGAAGTACTGCTCCAGATCCACATCTTTCTCATCTTTTCCCGCGACTGTAAACACAAGCAAAGATCACTGGCATCTTTCCTAATGTATACAGAAACCCTGGCAACACATGAAACAACTTTAGATGTACTCACAGTCAGTGGAGTGTTTCTTGAAGGCCTCCAGGGTGTCCAGTGTTTTCAGAAAGTCCATGGATGTGCAACGAACCTTTTCCTGGACTGACGAGAGAAGAAACCAGCCAAAGAAAAGAGGAAAGGACATTTCCTCAAGTTCAACGCTCATGGCTTTGATCTGGGCCTCCTCTAGTCCGCGCTTGGTCTTCTTGGTTAGCTGTGACAGATCTCGGCTCCATTCTGTGCGCGGTTCCAAGAAGACAACGACGAGGTGTTGCTCCTCTGCGATCTCCCCAAAGCGGGCCAGCCGATCCTGGGTGTGGTTGGTGTCGTCCACCACTAGAAGCACAGAGGGAGCGCTGCAGCGGGCCACCACAGCCTCATCCAGAGCTTTGTATCCATCGGCACACGAGTCTGGACCCTCGGTTTTATTGTTGTAGTCATCAGCACAGATGACGGAGCAGTGGTCTTTGTAGGCATCAAGTATGGCACGGGCCAAGAAGCTTTTACCGCTTCCTGGGAGGCCTCTGAGGACAACGAGGGTGCGAGAGGCTCGCAGGGCATCTCTGGTCTGCTCTTGTTCCAGGAGGGCAAAAGACAGAGATCCGGACGCAGGGGCTGGGTCTTCTTCCTTTTCAGGCTCAGCATCATTCTGCTCAGGTATAACAGCTTCAACAACCGGCTCCGCCTCCGCCTCCTTCGGAGCATCAGAATCGGCTGGTTGTTCAACTTTCGCCTCGTCCTCTGCAGGTTTCACATTTTCAATGTCTTCTGCTGGTTTCTCTGGAGAAACTTCCGTCTCTGTCACTTTTACTGCTGCTTCTTCTTCTTCTTTAGCTTCATTTGTAGGCTTAGCTACATCACCACTCTCTGCCACCCGGTCCTCGACAGCTTCTGCCGCAGTGTCCATTGCCGATTTCATTTCAGCCTCAGCCTCCACCTTCTCTTCTTGCTCGGGCTGCTGTTTATCTGCTAGCTGCTGCAGCGTGGCTGGTTCATGTAATGTTTGCTCTACTGGCTCAGCTTCTGCAACTGATTTTGGCAGCTCGTCTGGCTCCGGTACAGGAGCAATCTGCACGGGCAAAGGTTCTGGGTTGTTCTCTGGCACAGGCTGAATTTGTTCTGGTTCTGTGTCTAAAGCTCCGACTGGGCCAGGGCTGTTTTCAGATGACTCATCTGATATACCAACCAATTCAGGCACCGAATCGGAGTCTTCGGGAAAACTGTCCTCAAGCTTTATTTCTCCCATAACATCAGACATCATCACCATCCCTGACATGACTAACTCTTCGGTCTCTGGTAACTTTGTCTCTTCTGTATCTTGACCGGTCCATGCCGGCTGCTCAGCCGCTTCGTCAGCAGCTGGTGGATTCTCAGGCTCTGTGGATTCCAGTTTAGACACTTCCTCTTTTTCCATTACAAGCTCCTCTTGCTGTGGAGTGTCTGACACATCGAAAACCTCTGAGCTCTTTTCAGTATCCATGTCTGGCTTGAAGTTGCACACCAACATTAACCTTAAAAAAAACAAGTAGAAAGACAAATTTAGCCACATTTCCCCGACAAATAAAACTCAAGAAAAAGGAATTTCTTTGTCCCTCCCCCCCCTTCTCCTGCTCGCAACACCCATTTAATTAAGATGAAAGGATACTAAAGAAGATTATTCATGTACATCTGTGCATCATTCTGTGCTACAACACACTGATGAACCAGTTTTACACAGACCAAGTTACATGTTTGTTTGGCTGCAGACCAACAATGATTTGTCGATTAGGTTCCACCTATCAGATGAATCTGTCTGTAATTAATTAATTATTAAAAGACAGAATTGTCTGATTGCAGCTTCTTAAATGTTAATATCTTCTGGCTTCTGTAGAATTTAACGACGGCTAATTTAATATCTTTCGATCGACTTTTGTTTTACGGTTTTATGACATTTATAGACGAAGCAACTAATCGGGAAAATAAACAGAAAACAATCTGATATAGAACATCATAGATAAATATAATTGTAAGTTGCAACAATGTTTGGCACCGTCTCAAAAAAAGAAATTCTAGTGGATGTTGACCCAACTTGGCATTTATTATCTGCAAAGTGGGTTAAAAGGGAAACTTCAATGAAATCAACTGTAAACATTAATTAGAGGCCCACAAACTTTCAACATTCAAAAGGAAAATGGTAAAAAGACATTTTTAAGTGATTAAAACGGGTCAGTTGTTGTAGTTTAGCAGCTTCTGTAGATTCATTCCAATCTCAGTATTCTGTTCTTCTAATCCAGAACTCAAAACTTTTTGGGATCTAGTGAAGTGGGAAGGGGATCTATAATTAAAACAGACATGTGATACAGGATATATATCCTAGACAGTGAAGCACCTTTATTATAGGCTTCATTAAATAAATCAAAATAATGTTAAACCGTTAAAGCAGCAGGAGCGGTGCAGACACGAGCAGAGTACCAACGGGATAAGTCACTGCAAACCGTGCCAGCAAACCGAGACAAAGGGCAGTTAGGAGACCGGGGCATCGGTGTGATGACTTCACGGCGCAGCGCCCCCCCGCCCTCATTTCACCAAATTGCAGCTTGATTTTAACAGATGTGCGAAACAAACATCGTGGCATGAGACAGAAAGGGGAAGCCCACGAAACACAACCGAAACTGGGAAATAAATAACAAATGGACTCGTGTGAACGGGGAGATTTTTTTCTTTTTTTTCAAGCTTTGCACACACGAATAGCGAAATACAAAAAGCCGAGAACATTTTAAAGATTTCCTTCTCATGCACGTTTCGAAGCACCAGCAGTAAAATGCACATGACGCAGCGAGTGAGAGGACAAGTTACATTACTGATGTTATATCGGACTGTAAGTGAGCTAGTTTAAAATAAATAAAAACCGACGGAGTTTGGAGGTTTTACTAACAACACAATGTGGCCGGGCGGGGAGTGGCGTGCAGCCAGCGTCAGCACGCCAACACGAAAAATACAATCGAGCCTGGCAGCCTTGAAACTGAAGTGTGGCAGCACCATCTGCAGCGCCACGTTTGATGCTCTCCTGGCGTTTAAAAAGTCCCCGCAGCAGCGTAGGGACGAGAGTTCAGGTCTCACAGGAAACTACAATGAACGAGACGCGCGCTAACGTCCGAAGGGCCTTTTGTCTGCAGAAATGCCAGCTTACCAGTTACCCTGCGGTGAAGCTGTCGTGCGGTGCCGCTGACCACGCGTTTCTCTCTGGATACAATGACAAGGCAATCCTTGGCACGTACACGCACCCGCTTCACTCTTTAAGGAAAAAAAAAAAACGCGTACATATCCGGGAGCGCGCAAATGGGCGGGGCCACGGACACACCCTTCAGGAGCACCGGAAGGAGGGGAATAATACATTTACAATATTATATAGATATGAAGAATTGATTGGCAAAAATCGACTTGAACACATGCTTGAAATGGATAATAGGAATCAGGAAAATATTTAGATTTAATTAAAAAATTATAATTTCATTGAATTGATTTATTTTAATTTATCTTTGCAAATAAACTGCTTGTTTATTTTGTAATAATAAAAATAAATACATTTAGATTTCAGATTTAGGGTTTATCAGATTAATGCAAAACCCATTTACATTGATTGATTAGCTACATAACCACTATTTAATTTGTTGACATAACTGTGACAAAATAAACTGGAGTTATAACTACATAGGAAAAATATACCAGCCTTTGTTTATTAGAATAAAGTGCATGATCTAGTGAATGTGACTCTTTATAGAAAATAATTGGAAGATACTCATGTTCCAAAATCATTCATCAGACTTTATTTGATGCATGTTTAACTTAATTCTTTCAGTATTTTTCTCTAGTCCCACTCTGAAGCACCGTGACCCACGACTGGACACATCATCATTATGATAGGTGTAGCTTTGCATCATCAAGAGCCTGCAAAAAAGGGCATGATAAATGTCAGCAATCAGACATATTTTCAAATCGAACTAAGGAGATGGTAAAGTGAAACAGAGGGAACCTTTTGAATGGCAGCTATAGCGGAGTCATCCTCTTGCAGCTTGGCGTGTGTCAACGCTCTCTCAAAGTGGGAGACACATGAGTCCAAGTTTCCAAGTTTCACTGAGAAGGAGGAGGAAGGGACCATGAAAGGTTGGTAGTTTGTGCAATGGCAGCAGTATCAAAACAACATAGGTAGAAACTTTGAACAACAGGACAAATATGCTGGCAAATCACAGTAAAAATGTCAAAGAAAAGAAAAGGTATAAGATAAAGAATTACATTCGGATTGGGCCACCAAAACGCTGGCACATAACTGCCATTTCTCGTCGTCTGTCTCATTCGCTGCTGCCACTGAACGTATCCCGTAGTCCCGGCCCTCCTCATGGCGATCAAGTTCCAGGTAACACCAACCGATCTCATGAAACAAGCAGGTCTTCTCCAAACTGCCTCGGACCAAGGGGATCTTCTTTTCCCAGCTTAATTTAGTAAATAAAATGGAATCCAGTGTCACCATAAAACCAATATTCCATAAGCAGACATCAACATAAAACTGTGACGTTGATAGAAGGGTGACCTGAAAAGATTACTGTTAAAAAAATGTGCAAGGCCCAGGAGAGCAACTCTTTACTTACAACTCAATGGCCTGTGTGAACTGTCCAATTCTGGCATAGACTCGTCCAATGTTGTCCAGAGCCCTGGACATGGCATCAGGCAGTTTGCTGTAGATCATGAAGATACATCAACATTTAAACAAACTCTTTGACGCCTTATACAATCACTCCTCTTCTTTCTTCAGATCCTCACCACTGTTCAGCCAACTCCAAGTCTTTCTGATGATGGACGAGAGCTTTGTCCGTATTTCCCAGGTTGATCAAAGCGTTTCCAATGCAACTGTGCAGACTTCCCAAAACCTCGTTCTTATTAGGCACCACTTTCTCTGACCAGCCCTGCACTATCTTCAGGACTTTTTCTGCCTTCTTGAGACTACCGTTGGCGTTCCCAGATATCAACTCTAAAACAGCAAACAGACAGTGAGCTTTCTTTTGACTAACAATAAAGGCAGCGTGCTTGCCTCACCTTCATCGATAGCCTCCAGGCTCTTCAGCAAAAACTGAGCAGATTCAGAAGGTGCAATAGGACGCGGGAGTTTAGGGTTCCTTTCCTGGGCACGGATAGGTTTCTCCTGAGGCCAAAACTCAGTGCAGGTGTCAACGTAGGTGAGGCTGCTCTGAATGAGGTCCTTCAGACTTTCCCCACTCTTTGTCTTACATTTAAGCAAGTCTGTAGATCATATCAGCTTTAAATTAGTCTATCAAAAGTTTAAAAAGGGTTTTACATTAAACATTTTGACAAGTTAATACTATAAGCTTACTTATTTTTATGGGGAATGAAAGATGTGCAGCCACAAAAAACTGTAAGGGCTTAGTGAAATAATACAGTACCTTCATCTTTCATTAGTTTCTCCAGAAATTTTCTATCACTGTAAAACTTTCCCAGCAGTTGTTTCGTTGTCTTCTCACTCTTAGGACCTTTCTGGGTCTGCTGTTTTTTATCTCTCATCAGATGCTAAACAAAAACATAACAATGTATGTCAGCATGGAGGGCAGGGGTGAACTTTATATACACATAACTATATAATTCATGGCACACTTCGTTATAAAACTCATCCTGAGCTTTAAGGTTCTTTGTCCTGGAAAGGATAAATCAATTCTTTGGAGGTACTGGGACTTCAAGGTGGATCAATGAGGATGTTATCTTTGGAGCAGCTCTGCTTCCAAGCCATCTATCAAACATTGGGTTAGTTAAAGGGAACACCTCACCTGCTCGTCCTTCTGGAGGAATGATAGGTCGCCCTTAACCTCCAGTTTTACAGAGGAAGGGCCTGAAAGATAACAGGGAATAATTGAATTGTGAAGAGGAATTTATATGCCATAACAACAATTTATTGGGAATCACAAAATGCTATGAGGTAACTTACTGCCGACAGAGTTTTCTATGGCCTCCTGTGCTTTCTGGATACCCAGTCTGAATTCCTGGCTTTGAGGACGCAGCTTTTGTCCTCTCTGGTAAAACACCAGCGCAAATTCAAAATTTCCCATGTAGTATAAAGCCTCTGCCTTCCGGTACAATCCCTAAAAAAATCACAATAGGCTTTCATGATCATGAATTCTCCCAAAGTGGGTTCAGCACTAACATTTTGTATAAAGAGGACAGCAATTTGTTCACATTTGTATTGACGGTTGGAAGCACCAGAGTTAAAGGATGGATCCACACATGCATTAAGGCATGCAAAAATAATAAATAACCACATTAAAATCCTTTAAATGCCACTTGCCTCTTAGCCCTAAAATTAAGATTAAAATGCAAACATCTTTCATCGCCTAAGTTGAACTGCTGGAACACGATACTTCACTACAGACTTGTGTCACATCACACTTGTGTAAGCTGAATATTGGACCAAGCAGGCGTCCAGACTACTTGACATCTCTTACATATTATAGAAGTAATCTGTTGTAGGAACAGGACTGGAGGAGAACCTTAAAAATCTGTAACGTGATTTTCACCTCGAAAAATGTCTTGTCCTCTTTGAGTGAAGCCTCCGCGTCTCTTAACGCGTCGTCAGACTGACCCACCGTCAGGTAACACTTGGACCGACCCACAAAGCAGCTCCTGTCGTCGGGCTTTAAGGTCAGCGCCTGAACGAGGGACAGCAGCGAGTCATTCCCACAGGCAGACTTTAGTTTGTTAGGCCGAGTTGACCACGCAGTGGACGGACTCACCTTTGTGAAGCTGTCTATCGCCTTCTTATATTTCCCTTTGTGGAAGAACCAATGTCCATCTGCCACTAAAGTGCAGAAAACGCCCTTTTGTTTTTGGTCTTCGTTGTCTGTGACGGTATCTGACATGATTAATTTTTTTTAACTTAAATACGCCATATAACTTGCAGACGATATTGCCAACGAAAGCGTTTCCGGTCATCTGGTTTCCTAAGCAACCACAACAACAAACTTGAAGCGGGGAAACAGCGCCCCCCTTCGGTACAACAGGATAAGTAGCTGCCACTCTGCAAGTGAGTTTGGTGCAGTGCAAATAGGCATTTGTTGTTTGCAAGCAGGATAATGACAAAACTATATGGCCGATTTTCACCAAACCTGCATGAGGGATGAGGCACGGGCCAAGAAAGAACACCTTCAATTTTGGGGCAGATCCATTTGACATATTAAGGAAGCACATTTTTTTTCCATTGGGTTTGGCAGAGGTGGTGAGCGTTCTCTAAGTGCATTTCTTGTTAATTCATATAATTATGTACTACAACAAAAGACAAAGACAGCTTAGGGGAAACCCAAGGAGGCCAACTTTATTGACATGGCTGGTAAAGACGGGAGGGTTTCACCGTAAGGGCAGAAACAATGAGAGCAAAAGTGAGGACGCCTTCCTTTTCTTCATGAAACGCAAAAATCAGGAAGTAGATGAATAGCCTGGAACTCTTCATCACACAGTGCCTGGCTTTCTTGAACATAGCAAGCACAGTCATATTTGTTCTATAGTTGAGTCAAATGAGCTTCCATCACAGTAATGATGGAACACAGAACATACTTACTTCTGCCAAGGAGGGACAGTTCCAGATTTGGTTTGAGAACCGATTTGAACAAAACCTGTTGGAGGGTTGTAGCATGGGCCGAGGAAGAACCCATTAAATTTTGTGGCAGATCCATTGAACATACAAAAGAAAAGAGCATTTCTTTTACAGTAAATTTGGCGGAGGTTTGTGTGCTTTCCTAGTCTTTCTGCAGTATTCCATGCAGACAAAGCAAAACGGTTATCTTCCTGAATTAAAAGAAAAAAAGCTATTGCACAACAAAAGAGCGTCCTCATCATTGTTGACAGTAACATCAGACAGCAAACTTCACAATAAATATACATATCAAAGTAAGAAAATGAAGAAAAAAAAATCATCACAAGTCAACACTTTACATTCCAGTAAAATGTGCAATGCAGCAATCTGTGAATGGCAACATCAAACATAAAACCTGTGACAACAGCATGGAAGGGGACTCCGCTGGCGACAAACCCGGCACAGCGGCCTCCTCTGACGGCCGTGCTTCCGTAGGACTTGGCTCCAGCTGTTGTGTACTCAAAAAATGCTTTAGTGCTCCACTGGCTTATGACAAAGAGGCCGATTTCAACGGGAATTTGTAGCAGCCGACTGTCTGTATGTCAGATATTTCCAAAAAAAAAGAAAAAAAAAAAAAGGTGCAGGTTTGGAGAGGTGTTGCTTGCTCATATATTTTCTTTAGAAATCATTCAGCAAGTTACTAAGTTTCATGCAGAGAATACTGCTTCAGCAGTAAGTTGAGACGAGGCGGCTTGCTCAGTTGCGTCTGAAGAGCTTCCCCAGGATGTCACTTCCTGCATGGATCCCTAAAAGCTCTGATGGCCTGCACAATCTCTCCTATCTCACAAATATGAGCATTTTTTTGGACCAGTGTTGCTGGCTTCTGAGAGAAGAAAACCTTAGAATCAGTAACACTTATCCATCATCTCAGTCTGGGCCATCCTGGTGTCCTTGATTTAAAAGCTTTAAATTCTTTTCCGCGTGTGGTAAAATGGGCTGCATTCATTCAGTCAATGGCATAGACAAGGAACTGACTTACGATCAGTCAGTCATTAAATACACATGATTGGTGGGGCGGTTGACGTAGTTGAAAAGTCCTGATGTAGAGTGTGTTTAGGTGGACGCATCCTCCGGTTAACCGAATTGGAAGAAGAAATTTCCTGGTCCAGACGCTGAAAACAAGAAACACAAGTGATACAGTGTTTACTGTTTTGCTCGTTGTAGCAGAGCAGAATTTCTCACAGCTTTTTGTGCACACAGATTCATGTACTACCTTCAAAACTAAAACCTCCAGGGCCTCCAAAGAAAGCCTTAAAAATGTTGTTGGCATCAAAATCTGGTGGAGATAAAAACAATGAGAACATTCCTGCAAGTTTCTCCCCACAAACACAACAGACGACATTATAAAAGGTGGATTATCAGTCGGGACGTGCAGTCATGTTCACCACTCGAGATGCACTTACCCCCCATGTTCATACCGCCATCCTCCAGGTCCTGACCGTTGTCGTAGCGAGACTTCTTCTTGGAGTCCGAAAGCACGCTGAAGGCTTCACCCACCTCCTTGAACTTCTTCTCCTCTTCCTTCTGCACCTCGGGACTAGCTCCACTGTGACGGTCTAAAATAAGGGAGAAGAGAATAATCGCAGCTCAAGAAACCACTCAAGTCATTTGGGCTCGGGGCAACTGCATAATGTAGAAAATGCATAATTAGTTTTCCAGCCAAGCACCTGGGTGATGTAAAAGGGCCCGCTTGCGATAAGCCTTCTTGATCTCATCTTCTGTGGCGTTCTTATCCACCCCGAGCACTTTGTAGTAATCTTTTCGCTTGCTTTTCTTCAACTCCAGCTGGGCGTTTTTTAGGAGGTGTTTGTGTTCTACAGGATAAAAATGATAAACAAGCAATCGGAAGAACAAGATTATTAACATTTCAGCAGGTTGCACTGCGTGATCTTACATTAGGAGGAAGTCTGGTTCTCACCTTTTGTCTTCTCTGTCTGATAAACCTTCTCATAGTCTCGAACTGCCTCTTCGTATTGCTCCGTGTCCATGTAGCTGCAAAGTCATTTACACACAGTTTGAACGATCAAATACAAATGCAACTAACAACAATGTTACCAAATTAATTATAACGTCCCGTATTGGTTGACAGTCAAGTAAGAAATCCTGCACGTACCACTGCGCTCTCCGTAAATAGGCCTTGATATAGGTCTCATCCAGTTTGATGGCCTTTGTGCAGTCTTCAATGGCCTGGTCTAGTTTCTTCAGCTGTAAGGCAAAAGTGCAACCATGCATGGAAGAAATAGAGGGGGGGATTTAGTTGCGTCCTTTTACTGATGTGACAGAGGAAACGAGAACACTTGATTGCAACCAATGCCGTATGTGACAACATGTCAGATGCTGGTTGTTTACCTTCGATCCGACTGTGGCCCTATTACAGAACAGCTTGGCATTAGTCTTGATGTTGTTGGGGTCTATTGTTAGTGCCTCAGAGTACAAATCGTAGGCTGCCTCAAAGTTTCCCTCCTTGAAGGCCTTGTTTCCTTCCTCCTTCTTGGCTTTAAGTGCTTTGGCATTCTGGGAAAACAATATATGAGGCACGTTTAAAAATATACTCTCGGTTGCCAAACTTCTTAATTGACTCTTGTTTAGTAAAATACTGACTCTGCATGCAAGTCGAGCTTTGTCGTGGTCGGGAGCCATACGCAGGGCCTGGACGAAGAACTGGACCGCCTTCTCAATGCAGTCCTCGTAGTACAGACAAAGACCACGAACGTAAAGTGCATCCGCATTAGTGGAGTCCATACGCAGGATATCACTGAATAGGAGGGGAAAAATAATTCATACTACCTAAAAAAAAACTGATTTCACAAGAGTAATATGGCATTTTGAGACATATTCAAATATGCAGCCTTACGTGGCGACTGACTGAGCCTCTGGGTAGCGTCCCAGCAGGGCTAAGCACTCGGCCTTCAGTATTTTGAACCTATGACAGGCGGAGGCGGACTCCAGGGCTCGGTCCATGCAAAAGACAACCTAGAGACAAGCATATTTTCAGTCTCTGTTGGATCAAAAGTTAGTGTCTTCAGCTAAGAATGAGAGAAGCTCACCATCCTGAAGTCTCTCTTCTCAAATCCAATCTCTGCCATTCTCTCATACTCAAGGATGGATTCTGCATTCTTCAGCTGACAAAGTAATTGGTGGTGGTTAGTGACAATGAGGCTGTCATCTGTCACCGTGGGATTTAACAGCCGCTCTTCTCTTGAAGTTTACTCCTCAGTATCAGATATTAGCATTTGAAATTTTTGCACAAGCTTCCAAATCGTGGAGTCCAGATGACGAGACAAACTCACCTCCTGCTGGGCTTGGCTGTTGTCAGGCTCCAGCTCCAGAACCATCAGGAAGCAGCGGCTAGCAGCCATGGCATTGCCAAGGGACAAGTGGCACTTGCCCTCTCGCAAATGGCCCTGTGAGTGAAAGACCTGCAGTTCAGACACTGATAGTGATAACGCCCTATTTATTCCCATTCACACTTTATTTTACGAACTGTGTGCCGAATACAAACAAAGATTTGACAAGCTCAAATTTACTTCTTTGATGTGTGCTTCACCTCTTAATACCTGATGCAAAAACTGAAAGTTGATTTGTATTTTATTTTCTCTGCCGAGTGCCAGATTTGTACAGGGCACGTGCAACTCAAATGAGAATGAGGTGGGATGACTCATCTCTGAGCTACTTTCATCCTCAGCTCAGGGTAAAAGGAAGTCTTTAATGTTTTTTCTAAAACAATTGAGTTGCTAGATTTACGAGCCAGACTTGGTATTTTACTTGCGGAGCTCTGTCTCGCTAAAACCTTTTATTTGTTTGGCAAATATCTAATTACGGAAGCTGTTATATGGAACACAAGCATTCTCTCCTTTATAAAGTATCGTAGAACAGGAAGTATCAAACAGTACATGTAAGAATTGGTGAATTTCCAAAATTGAAAATACTCCACAGTGAAGGTACAACCAGACAAGATCGTATTTCTCAATCCAGATCATGAACAGGTTCGTTACCACCAACATACCTTCATGAACGTGTTATCTAGTCGCACTGCTTGCTGGGAGTCCTCTAAAGCCTCTCGATACCGACACAACATCATTAGAGTGGCTGCTCGGTTTCCATAGTAACTCGCACTCTTTGGACACATGTCTGCATTATAAAAAACAAAAAAAGAACAAGTCAGAAAGGAATGCAAACTTTTGCTTTCTATGCAATACGGGAGATCATCTATGAGTGCATAAATAATCACCTATAGCCTTGGAGTAATAATTGAAGGCTTCTGCATAATCCTTCTTGATGTAAAAAGCATTGCCTTGCTCTTTGAAGCCCTCCGCCTCCCTGTGCACAAATGGGCAGGCAGATGCACACAGAGGTTACATGTAAATCTGTTGAGGGGAGAGTTGGTGCATGCATTGCACATTCAAGATTAACTTTCTTTTAGTGAGTAAAAAGTTAACCTATATGAGCATCACATTCACGGCGACGTGTGAAGACTAGTGAATGACGGGCTAACTGGTTAGCTAAACATAGAAAGAGCCAGAACACATGACATCATGCAGTGGGCAAATACCATTACTTTTTTTGGAAGCCTGTCACATTTAGTCGCCCAGTTACATCACGACCACACAGGGTATGACTGGTGCAACACTTAGCCAGCTAACTTACTGGAAATGACACAATCGTGTGAAAAGCCAGACCAACTTTGTCACCCGCTGACTGTCAATATATAATGTACAAGGAGCTAGCAAGAGGAGGACAACCAAGCTAAGCGTTATGTGGGTCCAAATATAGCTTCACAGCAGAGGCGCACTAGTTAGCTTTATATAGATGTGAGAAGCGAATCAACACGACAGCGGCGCTTGATTGCGCGTATCAACAAAAGACGTCGTTACACGTGTATTTCCGCCACTGTCAGCTCTCCTGAATGTGTCGTACCTTTCTAATTCTTCGTCACTGAGCATTTCCATGTCAGGGTCCATGTTCACAGCATCGCAATGCTCCGTCGCCATTTTGCCGTGAATGAGGAGGGGTGGGGCTACATACTGCAGTCGTTACGTGCACTGTAAACAGGAAGTAGTCCGTCTGGGTAAGGTAGGCGGCTAGCTTGCAAGTACAACTACTGTCACAGCCAATACATGTCCAACTGCTGGTAGCCGATACCAGAGCATATGTTTTGAAGACACACGTTTTATTGAGGTTAGTCGGGGTCTTTTTTTTTTATTAACACTAGCTATCTAGTGTTGTATGGGGGCTCTGTGTCTCCCCGAGAGCTAATGCTAAGCTATTTCTGATGTCACAGCATTATATTGTAGAAACTGTTGAGTCTGCCCAGTAAGCATATCATAATACACAAGCATGATTCATTTATTTTTTTCAAATGTAGGTCAGTGACTGAAAATAATATTGCAACGTAACGTAAGCCAAGGTTCCTCCAACCATGTAATAACTTACAACGCTATGCATTCGACTTGTTGTCGACCGATAGGCTTTGGGGTTTTCAAAGATCCCGATATTTTGATATCAGGGAGACCTGTGGCCGATATATCAGGCCGATATCTTGCTGTTTTTTGTTGTTGTTGTTGTTTTGCTTCAGATGAAATAGATACATTTCCCAATCGAAACAAAGTACATACTAAAATTAAAAGATATATCATCTACAGCATTTTTCTGCAGAATATCCTTGTAAGTAATGACAGGGCATGGTGGATTCAAATTCTCTTGTTAATGGGCCTCTTGAGTTCATACATTGGCCGATGCATATTATCTTAAATTGGGCGACTGATAAATTGGTCTATCACTAGCTGACACAGCAGTTAAATCTTTTATTACGTTAGGTTAATAGTGTTCCCTTTTGTGTCTGTGATTTTCTTCTATAAGTAGGTTTGACCTGAGTGTGACAGATCGTCATGGGCAAAAGCTGTAAAGTGGTGGTGTGTGGCCAGGCATCAGTTGGCAAAACGGCTGTCTTGGAACAACTGCTGTATGCCAATCATGTTGCAGGTATCTCTACCTCTGTATCTCACATTACATTCATATTTTTGTAAATAAAAATGGTCAATTACAAAGCATTTATTACACAGTAGCTTTCAGTATCTGACCGAGCGTGCCTGGCTTTATTTACCTGCTGTTAGGTTCAGAGTCCATGGAGACTCTGGAGGACATCTACATCGGCTCCATAGAAACTGACCGTGGCACCCGAGAGCAGGTTCGCTTCTATGACACCCGGGGACTCCGGGATGGGATGGAGTTTCCCCGACATTACTACACTTTTGCGGACGGCTTCGTACTCGTCTACAGCATTGACAGCAAAGAGTCCTTTAAGCGGATGGAAGCCCTCAAGAAGGACATTGACCGTCACAGAGACAAGAAAGAGGTGAGCACTGAACACATTTATAAACTTGATGAGACGAGTTTAGAGACTCCTGGATAAATCTTTGTTAATTGAGAGAAGCAGAGAAGAGAGCCTCCTGCCTACATAGGTTTCCTCCAGGTACTCCGGTTTCCTTCCAAAACCAAGTGTGAATGTGAGTGTTTCTCGCTTGTTTGATGGACTGGGGTTTACCCCGCCTGTTGCACAATGACAGCTGTGATTGTCTCCAGCTGTCTGCAACCCTGCAGGGGACGGATATAGGAAATGGATGAAGGTCCGATATCCGTTTCCACATCAATTCATCTTCATAAATATTTATTCATCTTCCCCAGGCATTAGAGTGTAATTCATAAATTATTTATTAACAATGCTGCTATCTGGTACTTATACTCTAGTTGATGTAGTGAATCGCGCTGATATGGGCTGTGTTAAATATTTCACTGTCGTGGAGCTAACCTGACGATCGTGATCTACAGGTGACCATCGTGGTGCTGGGGAACAAGTTGGACAGGCAGGATGAGAGGAGAGTTGACTCTAACATGGCCCAGAACTGGGCAAAGAACGAGAAGGTGCGTCTGTGGGAGTTGTCGGTGGTGGACCGGCGCACACTCATCGAACCCTTTGTCTACCTGGCCAGCAAAATGACCCAGCCGCAGAGCAAGTCCTCCTTCCCTCTCAGTCGTAATAAGAACAAGGGCAGTGGTTCGACAGACAGCTGAATGATGAGACAACATCCAAGTGCAACAGAGGGGGGAGGTGTGTGAAAGGGAAATTAGTTTTGCTTGAAATGAATCTATAATTGAAGGTGGAGTGATTGTATTTGAATACAGAGAGAGAACTGTTGTTATTGGTGGAACAATTTCATTTTTAAATCTTTTTGCTGCTTTCATCAAAGTCAAATTCAAAGCTTTTCTTTTTCATTCTGATATCTGTCTCTCCATCTAAACTCGACACTTGTTTTAAAATTCACTCGTAAGGATGTCGCTTCTCTTTTTTTCTCGTCTCAGCTTCCTCCTGTTCTGTATTATCGCCTTGGCCATCAGTACGGTGGGTTGAGCTAGCTTCTGGTGCTCTAAAGCGTCACTCAGGTTTCCTGCCTGATATCTCCCATGTTGCATACGTCAAGAAAAAGACACCTCGTTCTCTCTATCACATGTCAAATCAATTCATTTTAAGGTAAAAAAGCTACTTGATGTTGCTTTAAAACATGCACACACAGACTGAATCAGAAATGTAAGCAGTTATTAAAAGTTACCTTATATTGCTTCACACAAATGCTGAATTTCACTCGTTGTAAAATGTGAAGGGATGTTATTGATACATATTTGATGATGTACAGTAATTGTTTTGTTGATGAGGAGATTTGTTACACTACATATGATCCGTGTCGCTGAATGAGTTATTGACATTCCTTACCACAGATGGCCTTCTGCACGGAGGTAGAGTAGGAGAGGTTCAGATTGAAGGCACTTTCTGCAGGCTCAGGTGCAACTTATCTGCTACAAAACATATCAAATAAAATTTCCTATCAGTAACTACTTCTGTCAGGTAACGTGCCTGCTGAAGCCGAGGCTTACTGATGTGTGAAATAGAACCTGTAAGTACACATGACACGATCACTGAAGTGTGTAGCTTTATTCAGGGGGCGCTAACATGTGTGCAGTTTGTCTCAATAAGAAGTGGAAGTGTGTTGATATCGTCTTGAACATTCTAATGTGTTTGTGAATATCAATGTGCTCATTTGTTTGCATGTTTTTGTAAACAAATTAAAAGATTTTTTTTCCTGTGCCTGATCCGATTTAGTCTGGTGCAACAATTATTGAAGGAGGGCTTTATTTTCTTCAGTTATTCTGTATTTCACATTGTCCAGGCATCACACGTGCACCTGTCTCAGCGTTGTGGACTGATGAGGAGGGAAGTACGAGTTGTCTTGGGATTGTGCAGCAAAGGAAAAGCTGAGGTAATGACAGAAGGGTTCACATATACAGAGGTAAACATTAGAACAGACAAACCTCCAGTCCCTGGTTTTCAGTTCATCTACGAGACAGGCCTCCCGGGGGGCCTCGAAACAGTTTCAGGGGAGGTAAAAGAGGATCACACAGCATATCCTAAATGCCTGCGAGCTGGTTTTTAAGAGACACAGTAGTTGTGGAATGTGACAACGAACTGAGCTTCATTGTATTGTAACATGTCCAATAAAACATTGTGGTTGTTCTCATGAAATCAGTCGGCACGATCAGCTCATAAACGTCTGTGTTCTCTGAGAAAGAAAGGAAGTGGCTTTTAGATGTCGGCATCAAAAATCTGTTAAATAAAATACCTTCACTGTCATTCCACATGTTGAACACCGAAATCTGCTGAATTTCTTTATGCACACTGATATAAAAATGATATTCCTGTCATCTGAAACAATCACGCTAATAATAAGCTGTGTGCACTGATAACAGTTTATAGATAATTGCACTGTGCTGCGCTGCATGTAATATCACGACTCGTCGCCCCCCTGCAGTGGTCAGAGTGAGGAACTGCAACTCTTCACACCACCCTCAAGTCAGATACTGTACAGCACAAACACAGTGAAAAATCCAATATTGCTTTTAGGTTATTATATCACTGGTAATTACAAAATGTTGCCCTCTCTTATAGTTACAAGCTAAAAGTGTCACATCCAAATTTTAGTCACTCAAAACCACAGATCAGTACCATGAATGGTAACTCAGTATTGCATTGGTGGTATAAACTGGATCAGATTTTGCAAGCTAATGAGAAAACCTCAAGTGGAACATTTATGAAATGATATCACACTCACCTTCGTCCCCCCAGAGGGTTGCTGTGATGTACCATCTCATTTCAGTCCTCCTATTTTCTAATGACGTGCGGGTGCCGTTACTTCACTCAAAGAGGATCAGTTCTTATATACCACACGTGGGACTGATGATACACAGTTAATGTTATTCCTCTGAGTTGCCCACACACAACACGACATAGTGAGGCAGACCTACAGATCTGAACTCTCTCCCTTGATGTTGACCACAAAAGAACATTTGGATTGTTTGTCACACTCCTTGTCTTGCCGCCATACAGTTGCATGATTGTGTGTCTGCAGCGTTCAACTCTCCCTGGGAAGCCAAAACATTTTTATTCCCCTTGTTGTTTTTTCTGTTAGGAGAAAGTAGATTTAAACCCTGGAAGCTGCTGCATTGACTCTTTCCACTGTCCCCGATGTGGCCATCATGAAGTGTCAGATTAGCAAAACAATTCCACGCAGCGGTGAACACACACCGTTTTAACGGCAGCGCCTTTTATTCCCTGCGGTATCAGACTTTATATTCTGTGGGCTGGAAATATCAGCTTCCCCTAAGCTATCAGTTATGTCAAGATGTCATGCCGGCTGCCCACAAGCATCTGTGATGGATCATTTGTCCTGAAAGCGCCGGGTGATTTCATTTGGGATAAGTCAAGCTAAAGGCTTTCTGAACCGTGACAGAATTGGATCTTAGCTGTTGCTTACAGCGAGGGCTGAAGCGCTCTGTGTTTGTGCAGTCACTGTTGAAATATCTGACATATTTGACATTGTCCAGGGGGACACAGTGACACGCTGTCCCCCCGCCAAATCAATGGGAACACAACTTAACTACAATGAAGACACACTGGAAGCCGGAGAACAGACTGATTTATTCCACTGCTCAATTAACTCACAGTCTCGTCTGTATTTGCCTTCTCGCCCTCAAGTGCAGATTTGGATCAAAGGAGCAACAGTGAGTGTCAGAACTGAGCATCTTCTGGAGGATTCTACAGGAATGTGCACGAGACTAAATCCCTCTGGTGGACACCAACAATTGAATTTGTATTACTATTATTATTCATATTTTTCCCAGTACTGCGTATCAGAGTTCATTTTGCAAAACGCAGATACAAGCTGCTCTTAAACTGGATAAACTACGAATACGAGAATATCAATAAAATTAAATAAAAAAACAAAATTAAAAATCATTTTTTTAATCATATGTATTTTTCAATTCTTTATCCATTTTAAGATGACGTGTACTTTTCTGCAAAATAAATTGATAAATAACCTCCTGTAAGTATCATGAATAAAAATAGTATCGTTACCTATAGATGCAGTATAATTACTTTACATAACTACCAGAGTAAGGCCGGTATGTAAAGTACCTCAGTACTACTGACTGGAACGCATTTGTTGTTGAATACTTCTACATACAATATTCTAACTACAGAATTAGCTTTTTATATACTTTTACTTTTTATTATTTTGCAGTATTTTTCATTACTTTAACTTATATATGTTATGTTAATAAATATATTTGATCATATATAACATGAGGTAATTATTATTTGACCTCTTTGACACCATGAATAGTTTGAAATGGATAATAACTTTCACTTTTACTGTAAGTTTAACAGAAGCAGCTTGCACACACACACTGCAGCTCTGTGTGTGTGTGGTGCCACGTGACTGAAGGAGCAGAGGCCGACCATCGCAGCTGGAGATAACGGTGTCGCTCCCTCCACCGAGAGCGTGAAGATAAAGTAACTGATCAATACGGACGAACCGCCAGAGTCACAGCTCAGCGAGGTCATCGTGTCCTTCTGCCGTATCACTCGCTGTGGTGCCGAGGATCCGATGGCTTCGCTTTGATTGGCCTCGCTTGATGTCAGGAGACTTGATGTCACGCTTATCTACTGCTTCCACAAAGGATGCCGGGTTGTGCTTTGAGTCAAGTAAACAAAACGACTGGAGAATTAAGACACAGCCAGCCGAGCTAAATATTCGATTACTCAATGTGACACATGAAAGGCCCGTCTGCAGCACAAGTCATTGGATTCCTGATGTAGAATAACACCTCTCTAACATCCAGTGGACCGTTTGATCATCATCATCATCATCATCATCATCATCATCATCATCATCATCATCATCATCATCATCATCATCATCATCATCATCATCAACACACTTCTTTCTGGGCCGTCCATCATACAGGAAAAGATACCACACCTACACCTACTTTGTTAATATCTGAAGTCACACTTGGTCCCGTGAGTTTCTGTGAGATCCGGAGTTGCTGGCGTCACCTCTGTGAAAGAGGACAAACACCTCGTGTGTGAGATCCTGAATTAATTTTGTCCACAAGTTCAACGACATTGTTTTAGGTTAGTTACAAGCAAAAAAGTTAAGTTCATCTAACTTATT
>CAAKHC010010619.1:0-14656 GCA_901007825.1 Macroramphosus scolopax
TGTCCTTCGCCTGGAGAGAGCAGACAGAGAGAGAACATCAGACGCTGGTCACAGTTTGGTCTGAACGACTTGCAGTAAGGTAACTTGTTGCTGCCCTCTGGTGGAAGTCAGGAAGTGATTTGTTCTTGCTGTTCAGGAGAGTCTCAAGATGTTGTCAGGAGAATAAAGTCCCGCTGATCAAATTAAATTAGTGTGTTGGCAGTGAGGCATCAAGCAACCTTCAACATTAACTGAAGTTCTACTGTCGTATAAGTCAGTAGGTTTCAAAGGCAGAATCGATGTGTCATAAATAAATCTGTGGTAAACAAAGATGGCGGACTAAAGTAAAGATTCCAGAAAAGTGAATTTGTAAACAAAAGGAAATGCTGGCAACTTCCTGCCTTATCCTCTTGCAGCCATGTTAAGATCATTACCTTCTCCCAGCTCTCCTCACTTTCGGGCTCCTTCTCCTCTTCGCCGTCGCTCAGCAGCAGCCTCCTCTGGGCCTGCTTCTCCTCCTCGTCCTTGTTCACCTCCTTGAATTCCACAATGTATCCTGTGACCTTGGATCCTCCGTCCAGCTGAGGAGGGATCCATTCCAGCTCCACTGTGGACTTCGTCCAGTCAGTCACCTTCGGAGTGGGCGGGCCGGGAGGCTCTGCACACGCACACGGACACGCACACACACAGTCAAGCTAATGCGAATGCTAATGGCAATTGAAGGTGTCGAGGTCAGTGACATTCAGAGGTAAAACTAAAGGCAGTTTGGTTCTTTATGCGATTATGTTCCGTCAGAATATCTCTGATGAACTGATATATAATGTACAATACAAAATGTACTAAATGAATTACTGATAGGGTCTCTGCAGAGTACAGGGTCAGAGGGCACGCTGGGCAGGCCACAGCCGGCGGCGTTGACAGCGATGACCCTGAACTGGTACATGGCGCCCTCCTGTAGGCCCATGGCGTCCCAGTTGTTGCCCAGCGGCAGCGCTCGTATTGGGTCACGGCTGACACGGGCCCAGCGCTTGCTGGTGGTCTCTTTCTTCTCAATGAAGTAGCCAGTGATGGAGGAGCCGCCGTCGTACTTGGGCTCATCCCAGTTGACTGTCATGGACTCCAGACAGACGTCTGTCACTGTTGGCTTCTCGCATTGACCCGGGACAGCTGCACGGGGACAAGACAGATGATCAATACATGAATATTGACGTGAGCAGCTGGATGGTCTCATCTCATCTGAACTCACTGAACAGGTTTCTGGCCTTCTCGGGCTCACTGAGCACTGGCGGCCCGACTCCAAACTTGTTCTGGGCCATGACTCTGAACTCATATTCGTGGTTCTCCGTCAGCCGGGTCACCACATAGGCACAATCCTTGGGGTCATTGGAGACGTGGACCCAGGACTTCCTGTTGTCTTCACGTTTCTCAATGACGTAGTTGGTGATCTTGGAGCCGCCGTCGTCGGTGGGCGGGTTCCAGGCCAGGCCGATCCTCTCAGCAAATACCTCGGTGAACTTGATTGGTCCAACTGGTGGGCCGGGGGGTCCTGCAGGGGGGAGAGGAGTCAACTCCTAATTAGAAGGGACAACACAGGATTCAGCAGTTTCAAAACTTTCTTTTGCTGCTTCTCACCCAGCACGGTGAGCTTGATGTCCTTTACGACTGTGCCCAGGCTGTTGCTGGCGGTCAGGCTATAGAGGGCGCTGTCCAGCCTGCTGGCCTCCTGGACCAGAAGCGTGCACTTTTCTTGGGTAACCAGTTTGTTGATGTGCTGGTCGTAGTGGACGGCGGCCTTCTCCTCTGGTTTAGCCAGGCTGGCCCTCTGCCAGGTGAGTGTGGGGAACGGACAGCCGCTCACCTTGGCCACGATGCTGACATCACAGCCCTCCTCGCCCTCCATGACCTCACGCAGCTCGATGGTGGGAGCACCTGCAGGAGGAGACGAGAAGCTCAACGACAGCAGCTCGGATCGCATGGAGGAGCAACAATCCTAACCTGAAGTTCACATACATTTTTAGATTTCATCTTTAATGCAAAATAACATTTTCTTGAAGGAATAATACCGTCACACCACCAGATGAGCCAGCGTGGGATAAATCAATTGACGGAGAATTTATTGGAAACTGATAATCAATGAATCATTGAGTGAGGTTGTGTGTGATGTTGTAATCTTTAAGTTTCAGACTGAAACGTCTTTAGATATCCTTCATTCACTGTGTCGGCCTCACTCACACATCTGATCCTTGATGACCAGCGGTCCAGCGGTGGCGGAGGGTCGGCTGGGTCCGGCAGCGTTCACAGCTTTGACTCGGAACTCGTACTCGCCCCCCTGCAGGTCAACGACAACACAGTCATTCCTTATCTCTCATGATCAGAATGCGTTTAGAAATGGAGGGTTGATGCCACACTGCTCCTCTAAACAACCGGAAGTTGTAACGTTCACATGTACAAGGACCAACCTCCTTCAGGTCCTCCACCACGAAGGTGAGCTCCTCCACCTCTCTCTTGTTGCACTGTTTCCAGGTCTCCTTCTCTTTGCCGCTGGTGTCCCAGCTCAAACGCTCGATGACGTAATGCTTCACAGGAGAGCCACCATTGTTTTTGGGAGCCTCCCAGGTCAGCGTGACGGTGTTCTTCGTCACCAGGTTGACTTTCACCTTGGTGGGGGGGTCAGGCGGGTCTGAGGAGGAGGAGGAAGATGATCGTTAGCACAGGGATAACTGTACCAGTTTATGCTCTCGCTTCGCAGTTGGAATCAAAGGCTTGTCCTCACAGATCGGATCTCTCGCCCTCGCGGGTTCAGTGGTGACTGTGAACGGGCCGAATCCCAATCTGTTCTCGGCGCGGACCCTGAACAGGTAGTCCTGTCCCTCCAGCAGGCCGGGGACCACGAAGGCCTGGCTGGCACAAGCTGCATTCACCTGAAAACAAATCAATCAACCGTCAGCTGATGAATCACACACATCAGGATTTATGCACAATTCAAATTCAATGACAAACAGAATCCTGATTATAACAGGCTGTAAACGTCCGGAACAGACAACACTTGTTCCAAACCGCAATTATTTTTCACGAGTCAACATGTGTTGAAATTGATCAGGAAACGTTAACCAGTGGTTTGAAGACTCTGCAGTGTTACCTTGGTCCAGGCCTTGTCAGTGACACACTTCTTCTCGATGAAGTAGCTCTTGATTCTCTCTCCGCCATCGTTGTCGGGCAGTTTCCAGATCAGCCTCATGGTCGCCCGGGTGATGTCGGTGACCCTCAGCTCCTTCGGAGGCCCAGGAACATCTGCAGCAGGGCACAATGGAGTGAAGAAGAAACAAGCACACATGCACTCTTAACTGTTAATCAATAACAGCAAAGACATACCGAGGACATTGACTCTGACGTTGACGTGCTTCTGTCCGGACTTGTTCTTGGCGGTGATGGTGTAGCGTCCAGAGTGGCTCCTCAGACTGACGGGGATGGTCACGGTGGACGTGGTGTCTGTGGACTCCACCTGGAAAACAAAAGCAAAAACATTTGCATGTAATTAATAAATGACAAATGTCAGTTTATGAATCTCTGATCATTTTCTCTCTCTGGATATGTTTTTTCTAACATAGAAGTTGTCTCAATAAAATACAATATATATTATTTTACAATCTTCATCACCAACTGACTCACCTCAGAGTCCACAGGAAGGGTGTGCAGCTTGTTCTTCTTGTGAGTCTTGGCTTTGCCATCGAAGTCCCAGGTCACCTTGGGAGCAGGGCGTCCCTTGATGATGGCTGGGATCCTGATTGGATCTCCAGCACGAATACACAGAAGGTCATCGGCCATTACGCCAATAGTAATAGAAGGCGGGACTGTCGAAGGAGAAACATCAGTGGAGACATCAGACTTTGGTCAGTGACGAAGCTGGACGTTTTTTTATAATTTCAGTGACACTTACGATGGACTTCCTCGATCAGGACCTCGCTGGTCCGGGGGCTGGGATCAGACTCGCCAATGTCATTGACAGCAATAATCCTGAAGCGGTAACGCTTCAGCGCGCGGAGGCTGGGCACGGTGAAATCAGTGGTAGGGTGAAGGTTCTCCGGATCATTAATGCTCATCCACTCTGACTGGCCCTCATCCTGGATCTGGATTATGTAGCCCTTGATGGGGCTTCCTCCGTCCCTCTCCGGTGGCTTCCAGGCAAGCGTGACACTGTGCTTTGTCTTGTCAACCACCTCTGGAGCGGCAGGCATACTGGGAGGAGCTGGAGGTAAAATGGTTTCCATTTAAAGAAAATCTAAATCAACTGAACTTCAGTGAAATCATCCGAATGTGTATTTTCATGTGCGGTAGACAAAATTTTAACTTTCAGACTGACTCAAAGGGTCGACAGCAAAGGCAGAGTCAGAAGGCCCACTGAAGGGTCCAGTTCCTGCAGAGTTGTAGGCAGCGACCCTGAACTCGTACTCAGTTCCTTCAATTAGACGGGTCACCTGGGAAACGCAGGAAGGAAAGTATTATCAGAACAGATGTTCTGGATGTGTTGGAACCCCCCTTGTAAAGGTCTCCTCAAATCTGTATAAGACACTCTACAATGTTAATGATGGGACCAGCAGCCAGGAGGGTTAAAGGTATGTTGAGGTTCACCCTGAGATTCTGGTTTGCATGATAAGTGTGGAAATGCAAGTCAATGGAACCAAAAACCAACAGCAGTCTCTCACCTGGTACTCCCAACCTTTCACACCCCTCTTTGTGACTGGCATCTTGTTGACTCTGGCCCAGTAGCCGGTGCCTTTCTCCCTCTTCTCTAGCCAGTAGCCAATAACCATTGAGCCGCCGTTGTCTCTGGGAGGCTGCCAGGTCAGAGTCATGGAGGTCTTGGAGTACTCACTGATGGTGGGTATCTCTGGTGGACCAGGAAGGCCGAACGGGTCTGTGATCTGGACATCCTCCGTTGTGCAGGGGTCAGACTTACCATAGCGGTTCTCAGCTCTTACGCGGAACAGGTATGACTTGTTGGTCTCGAGGTTCCAAACCTGCAGGAGGAGGAGGAGGAGGAGTTGAATAGGTCTTATTAAAACTCATTTTTGCATGTGTCATTAGAATAGTTGTTACTGGTAACATGACTTACCCCATATCTCCTCTCAATGATGCTGTTGGTAACCTCCACCCACGGTGGTTCAGGCAGACTCTCTTGCCCCTCTTCCAGCTCTGGTTCCTCTACTACCACATCCTTCTTCTCAACAATGTAGTTGGTCAGCTCGCTGCCACCATTGTCCTCAGGTGCATCCCAACTGAGGTAGCAAGACTCCGCCTTGATATTGGACACTGTCACATTTCTGGGTGGAAGTGGTCGGTCTGATGGTCAAGAAGAGGTTCAGTTAGAAGAATCTGTCAGTGGGTTACTTGCTTTTAATCTGTCTATTCTGCCTTTGATGGCATCATTGGACGTTTGGTCTCACCCAGCACCATGACGGAGATGGTGTGCTTGGCAGAGCCCATGTTGTTGGAGGCGGTGACGGTGTAGCTGCCTCGGTCCCTCCTGTTGGCTGCTGGGATCGACAGTGTGGACTTGCAGTTCATTCTGCCAGTTTCCACAGTCTCCATCAGCAGAGTCTCAGTTGGCTCCTCAATCACAACGTCGTCCTTTGACCACTCGACCTTCGGGATGGGAAGGCCCAGGATGTCGGCAGGAATCTCGATGGGCGTGCCCTTCTTCACAGTAATGGTGTCACCCTTGAATTGTTTCAGCATGCGGACCTCCGGAGCCACTGGGAGGGACAAGACAAGATCAATTGGCCAAGTTGGCATACAAAGAAAAATACCAAAACTTTTAATGGCAAACTCCTGGTCAGGGGAGAGATTCACCTCCAAGCTTGGGAAAACACACAATGTCTTTCTAACGTCTCATGTTTGATCATTTAGAAATATTAGTGAAAAGAAACAAACATCTGGCTCAGTCACTCTCCGGACTGGAAAGACGAATGTTGCTCATTCTAATTTCACCATGAAGCCAGTTTTGAAGACCATTGAAATTATACAAACTAACCTTCATCGTCTTGGATGACCACCATCAGTGGGATGGAGGGCTCGCTCTCTCCAATCAGATTGGCACACTTGATCCTGAACTCGTACATCCAGGCCTCATCCAGACCCTCCACAGTCATCGTCATCTTGGGGCAGATCTCCGTGTTGCAGGGTTCGAAGGCTTGTTGGTCTTGTCTCTTCCTCTCCACAAAGTATCCGATGACAGGACTGCCGCCATCATTGCGAGGTGGCTTCCAGGTCAGTGTAATAGAGTTCTTGGTGCGCTCAGTGTAATGGAACTTCTCTGGGTATGATGGTGGTCCTGCAAGACCAACGAAGGAACAGTGAGCCTATTCATTTGATATTAATATTTCATCAACCTATATTTCTTCTCTCCTCAAGCAAAAAGCCCAAAACTCTGAGGTCAAGTGATTGTATGACTCACCCTGTGGGTCCACGGCCTTGATGGGCCCCAGCTCCACAGGTGGGCCCATGCCATACTTGTTCTTAGCAATGACACGGAACATGTAGTCCTGTCCCTCCATGATACCAACACATTCACATTTGGAGGAGGCCGTTTCAATGGGCTGCCTCCACGTGTGCATCTTGGCATCTCTGCGCTCCACAATGAAGCCAGTCAGGTCGCTGCCTCCATCATCGTCGGGGTCGTCCCAGTTCAGGAAGATCATCTTGCGGGTGACCACCACCGGCTTCAGGTCCGTAACGGGTCCAGGAACGTCTGCAAAGAAAACAGAATATCAATCTATTTTATTGTTTTTTAAGATTGACTGAACGTTTTCCTAATCATCATATTCATTACAAGGACTTACCCATGACCTCCACCCTGGTGGAGGCAGCCTTGGTGCCACTGGGGTTGCAGGCAGAGATCTGGTACTTGGCGCAGTCCTTCCTCTGAATGTTCTTAATTGAAACAATGCTGTTGTTGCCTTCTGTGAGGATCTCCACACGGTCTTTGTCAGGCTTACCGTCATCCATTGTCCAAGAGATGGAAGGGTAAGGCTTACCGGTGACTGTGGCAGGCAAACGTAGTGTCTCACCAGCTCTGATGACCACACCGTTCTTGACGGACAGGTCCAGCTCGATCGCTGGTATCTCTGCAGAAGGGAACCAGTAAGCAGTAGTAAGAATCAAGCTACAAGAAGAGTATGTGAGTTTTACGTTAATATGGGAGGAGATTATATTGGAATGTATTCATATAGTTTTCTGGCTGACCTGCAGGATTCCTGACGAACACTGACTCTGTGAACCCTGGCGTTCCCTCTCCAGCAGCGTTGCATGCGATGACTCGAACCAGGTACTTGGCTCCCTCGCGAACTCCATAAACAGTAAATGTGCGGGACTTCCAGGGACGCTCCGTAGACCTGGACCAGTCTTTGGTACCAGCCATGGCCTGAAGGACACAGATGAACAGAAAACAGATTTACATTCTGTTCAGGATTCAGGATCTAAATACCTGCTGCTATGAAGCTCTAATAAAGATTTTGCGGTCTGACCTTATCCACGTGGTATCCCAGGATCTCCCCTCCTCCGTTGTCGGTAGGCGGGTCCCATTCCACGTCGATGGAGTGGTCGGTGGTTGCGAACACTCGAGCCACCGGCGGCCCAGGAGGCACTGCAAGGTCAATAAACACTGATTGTTAACTCTGAGACCCGAAGAATCCTGCTGTACGAGGAAACTAATATTTTTACTATCGTAAGGGAGAACACAGCGTACTATACATTATCATATACTGTAAGGTTTGACGGATATGGAACCAACACACCCATTGATCTGAGAGTTCAGACTGGATTACGTACGGATCGGGGCTTGAGCTGTTTTGGGCTCCGAGGGGACGCTGAATTTGCCGATGCCAGCCTGGTTTTCGGCCGCCACCCTAAAGATGTAAGTCAGTCCCTCCAGAAGTCCTTCAACATTCAGCTCGATGTCAGAGATGATGTTCCTGTAGACCAGGTCATGGAGTATTTAGAAAACACAACAAACAGGGAGTCCAAAGTGTTTTTAGCCGTGTTTCCTCACCTGTTGACACGAGCCCAGTGGGAGCTGTTGATCTCGCGGCGCTCCACCCAGTATCCCAGGATGGGGCTGCCATGGTCATTGGGCTCGTTCCAGGTAACCAGCATGCTGTGGGCTGTGATGTCATCAATCTGTGGCTTCTCAGGAGCCTCAGGAGGTTCTGGGGAAACAGCAGATAATAATTACTGAGACTTAAAAGGTGATCATTTCTCAGTTTCACTTTCAGTTTCAAAAACTTTATTGTCATTCACATCCTACACACAGTGAACGTATGAACGAAATTACGTTTATATCGTTTAACCCTCCTGTTGTCTTCGGGGTCAAAATGACCCGACACTGTGTTAAAAACCCCTAAACACAGAATATGAGGACAACAGGAGGGTTAAATAAGAAATACAAATATAACAAAAGTATAAAAAAGGAAAACACTGCACACTTATTGCACTTATATTTACACCTGTCAGATAAATTATTGTACTTAGATCTATATACATTTTGTGCACCTCCATCATACATGTTCATACATACAGTACACCACCCACCTCCATCATCCATGTTCATGCATACAGTACACCACCCACCTCCATCATACATGTTCATACATACAGTACACCACCCACCTCCATCATCCATGTTCATACATACAGTACACCACCCACCTCCATCATCCATGTTCATACATACAGTACACCACCCACCTCCATCATCCATGTTCCTGCATACAGTACACCACCCACCTCCATCATCCATGTTCATACATACAGTACACCACCCACCTCCATCCATACCCCCACCCATGTGCATTTATATTTGATTTTTCCTCACAGAAAAACTAAATAGTTATTTTCTTAATGTTAACACGTTTCACTAAAGATGGCGTCATTCTTTCATCCGTTTGGATTAGATGATGTCCCAGCTAGTAATGTGGAGCATTGACTTCTACTGTTGTTGTGTGTAAAGGTCCACGTACCGAAGGGATTCTTGGCGATGACTGGTTTGGACACGCAGGGTGGACCAGCGCCGTACTTGTTCTCAGCAACAACCCTGAACAGGTACTCTTTCTTCTCGATAAGTTTTGGCACCACATATCGACATCCTATCAGTGTGGAAGTGACGCAGCTGTAGCCAATCTCCAGCTTTGAGTTGTCTTTCTTCTCGAGTGTGTAGTTGAGGATCTCACAGCCGCCGTCGTCCAGAGGAGGATCCCACTTGCAGATCACAGAGTTCTTCCTCACCTCTTCAAAGCAGAAGTTCACTGGAGGTCCAGGAGTGTCTGTGGACAGATGAGACCTCTTTAGACTCTGAGGTCTGCTAACCAGTCGACCACCTCGGTCCACATTGAAACACACTGAACCTTCATCAACACCAGCAGGTCAATATTTGTTTGGCTGACTTTGGTTCATGAACAAATACCTGCAGCCCTCCTACTGAGGGAGTTTGTGTGTTTGGTTGTCTGACATTCATAAGGATCAAACCACAAGGAGAAATACGGCAAAGGAGGATTCTCACCGAGGACATTGACCTCGCAGACAGCTGACGCAATGCCCTGGTCGTTCTCCACCTTCACCATGTAGACGCCGTGGTCAGCGCGCATGGAGTCCCTGATGACCACGGAGGACACGCCCCTCCGGCTGTTGTTGATGGTCAGTCGCTCTTTCAGAGTGACGTAGTCCAACTCTTCCACCTCCGGCTCTGCCACCTCCTCCTTCTTCTCCTCTCCTTCTTTCACTTCTCCCTCCTCCTTCTTCTCCTCTCCTTCCACCTCTCCTTGCTTCTTTTCCTCTTTCTTCTCCCCCTCCCCTTCCTCCTTCTTCTCCTCTTCCTTCTTCTCCTCTTCCTTCTTCTCAACCTTCTTCTTCAGGGGTTTCTCAGGCCTCTTGCGGAGCGGCTCGGGCTGGATCACCTGGTTGTTCCAGTACCAGGTGATTTGAGGGTACGGTGCACCAGAAATGTTGGCGTCCAGGCGAATCTCACAGCCTCGCTTGACACTCAGGCCGGACTGCAGGCTGCCGCTCAGGAAAACCTTCGGAGGATCTGAGAGAACACAAAAATAGACCAAGACAGGTCGGAACAGAGAACCTGGTTGCTGAAGGACCTCAGAGGAGAGAAGAAGAACACAAAGACACATTTATCATGAGCTGCTTTCGTCCTCACCGACAGCGTCCATGGCCTTGACAAACAGCGTGCCACGTGACGGCTCACTGATCCCGGCTGCATTCTCTGCTTTCACCCTGAACGCGTAGTTCTTGCCCTCCGTCAGCCCTCTGACGGTGTAGGACAGGACGGGCACCAGGAAGTCGTTGCATCTCTCCCACTGGTCCTCACCCTTCTGCTGCCGCTCCAGGATGTAGCCCATGATCTTGGACCCGCCGTCGTACATCGGAGGTTTCCAGGTCAGAGTGATCGTGCTGGATCTGGGGTTGTGGGTCTCCACGTCCACCGGTGGGTCGGGAGCGTCTGTGACGAGAAGTAACACAAACTGGACAGTTGGAATATGGATCCATAGCGGATTACAGGACAGTTTGTCCTTCAACGTAACAGACATCAAGTGTCGTGGTTTTCCTACGTTTCTGGTCCTGGGCGATGACGGGGTTGCGTAGCTCGATGAACTCTCCCCCTCCGATCTTGTTCACAGCCTGGACTCTGAAGTAGTACTCTCCATTGGGGATCAGGTCTTTGACCATCCAACAAACCTTGTTCTCCCCAGACATCATGTTGACGTAAGTCCTCCTGCCGGCCTCACGCCGCTGCCAGAGTGCACGGAAAAACAAAACCATGAACAAACTGAACAAACATCAGCCACATCCTGTTAAATGCATCATGGGTAGGAACCGCTGCTGGCTCGGACCTGCAGGACGTAGTGAAGAATCGGGCTGCCGCCGTCGTAGTCAGGAGGATCCCAGGAAACCTTGCAGGAACTCTTGGTGATGTCCGAGGCCACGATTTCTTTACAGGTGCCGGGCAGACCTGAGGGCAGAGACAGATGGTTCAAAGTCATCCGCAGTCGAGTATAAGAACTCTGTGATGGCTTCAGTTGCTGAGATATGAACACACCGATGACTTTAACATTGATGGCAGCGCTGGCGGCTCCCAGTTTATTCTCCAGAGTCACTTTGTACTGTCCAGCATCAGCGTGAAGGCTGCTGGCGACCTCGAGGTGACAGGACGTATACTCCTTTCTGTTGAGCACAAACAATCCCATCAGCCACTGCTGCTCTCAACGAGTCCGAAACAGACTTTTATACGAACATGAAACCACCTGAACCTCCGATTCATTTAACCAACCTTTCTTTGTTTTTTATTTGAGACAAGAACTGAAAGGTTAACGGTCAACATCATTTAATTGTTGTCGTCTGTGAAATGATGAAACCACTGACCTGAACCCGAGGCGATCGTCGGCTTTCATCTCCTTGCCGTCTTTGTGCCAGGTGATTTTGGGCGAGGGGACGGCTCTGAAGGGAACTGGGATGTGCAGCTTCTCTGTCTCCACGACAACCAGGTCCAGAGTCTGGAAGTCCAGCGTTGGGTTGCCTGGAAATACAGAAAACAGCAAACTTTGATGAAGCTACAAAGGGATCCTCTACATGTTGCACCGGTGAGCCCGGCGGACGTACTTACAGTCACAGTCTTTAGTGAAGACGTTGTCTGAGATGTCAGAGGGCTCGCTGACTCCAACAGCGTTGATGGCTCTCACTCTCAGTATGTACTCTTTCTCCGGTACGAGTCCTTCCTGCACGCGGTACTTCAGCTCCTTCACGGGACGAGAGTTGACCCTCATCCACTTCTCTGTCCCGGCCTCACACATCTCAATGTGGTAGCCGGTGATGGGGCAGCCGCCGTCCCGCTGCGGAGGCTTCCAGGCGATGGACAGGAAGTCCCTGCTGGCTCCGGTCACATGCAGCTCGATGGGTTGAGATGGTAAACCTGGAGAGACGGACTGAATCACTGGACTTATACGACACAGTCAGTCCGCTGCCCACGAATAGATCAGTGAAGGAATTGTTATCGTCAGATTCAGTGACGGACCTGTCGGATCTTCAATGGTGGTGATCTCTGTGGGTTCGCTGGGATGTCCCACACCGGCCTCGTTCTCGGCACGAACCTGGAACTGAACTTCTGTTCCCTCGATGACGTCCGTCACTCTGTACTTGCAGTCGGGACCTGAAGTCTTACCGCACTTCACCCAGCGGGTTCCGAGTTTCTCCTTCTTCTCAATAGAATACCTGCAGGCAGCGGAGAAGAGACGTAAGAGTTAATGACATGATTAACAACAGAAATGACATCATACGTCAATCCGCTTCTATACCAAAGAAGACATTTGGAACTGTACTCTGACTGGTAAAGTGTTTGCAGTCCTACCTGAGGATGGGTCTGCCTCCGTCGTTCTTCGGCTCCTCCCATTGCAGGTCCACATATCGTTTGGTCACGGCGTTGACGGTGAGGGTGTACGGGGGCCCCGGAGTCGCTGCAGCAAACACACACATTCTCATTGACAGCACCTGAACTGGAATCTCTTCAGTTTGCTAAATGTTTCTTTGACTCACTGAAAGTGTCTTTGGCCAGAACTGAGTCTGCCAGCTCGCAAAACGGGCCGACGCCAACGGCGTTCTCAGCGGCGACTCGGAAGACGTACAGCGATCCTTCATTGAGCGGCGTCACGGTGTACTTCAGCTCCTTCACTGTGGTGTCCACGGCCTGCCAGCCTTTGCGCCTGACATCTCGCTTCTCCACGACGTAGTTGGTGATGGGGGAGCCTCCGTCGCGTTCGGGGGCCGTCCACTTCAAATCTGCATTGTTCCTACTGATGCTGATGACCTCGAGCCAGCGAGGAACCGAAGGAGGGTCTGAGGAATTGATCACATGATGAAGTCAGATACATCAACAGAACGTTGTGTGTATGTTTGGTGTCAGTTGGTCTTACTGAGTCTCTCCTTGCAGAGCACCGGTTCGCTGGGCTCGCTGGGTTCGCTCTCCCCGGCCATGTTGACCGCTCGTACCCTGAATGAGTACTCCTGCTTCTCCATCAGGCCCTTCAGGGAGTGCTCTGTGATGTTGATGTTCTCCGCCACGCGGATCCAGTCCGTTGTGCCACTCTTCAGCATCTCGATGACGTAGCCATCAATCTTTGCTCCGCCGTCGTGCTCTGGTTTGGTCCACATCAGGAAGCAGGAAGTCTTAGCGACGTCCTTCACCGCAGGTTTGCCAGGAGGCCAGGGAGGATCTGGAGGAGACGGTTTCAATAAAGGACTCAAGCAGAATCAAAGCAGGCACAGAGCAACAAGAAGATGGCGGCTGTGGTCATTGAATACTACAGGAGGACTAAAGTTCTGGTACCAATAGGATCTTTTACGAGGATCTGATCCGTCTCCTTGCTTGGTTTTCCAGTTCCAGACAGATTTTCCGCCAAGACTCTGAACTTGTACTTCTTCCTGGTCGGGAGACCTTTGACCCTGGAGAGGAAACCATGCACAGACACGTTATCAATACATCAGGGAACCGATGAAGGCAGCTGGCAGAGCCGTCAGACGCACCTGTAGTTGGTGTCTTTGATGGGCAGCTTGTTACATCGGATCCACTTGTCGTGGTCCGGCTCGTATCTCTCCACCCAGTACCCGGTGATGGGGCTTCCTCCGTCCTCGTCAGGCTCGTACCAGGCCAGACTCAGAGAGTCCTTGGTGATGTCTGATGGCTCCAGCTTGTATGGAGCTCCGGGGGTGTCTGAAGGAAAATCATGATGTCATCAACGGTTTGAGGTTACGCTCACATTTTTACACAAACTAAATTTATCTTGAACCCGACACACGATAGCAGAATTGTGAGGTTGAATTATTCCAAAATACAGAACTACTGAAGGGACCTACCGAAGGGATACCTGGCGATGATCGGCAGGTGCTCGGCTGCTGGACCAACACCAAACTGGTTCTCAGCAAACACCCTGAAGATGTACTCCTTGAACTTGACCAAGTCCACGGCTCTGTATGTCGTTTGTTTGACGGTGGAGGACAGGCGGTGCCAGATCTCGCTGTCGGCAGCTCGGCGCTCGATGATGTAATTGGTGACCCTGGAGCCGCCATCGTCACGCGGAGGGTTCCAGGCCAGGAAGCAGGACTCGTTGGTGATCTCGGAGATGTCGAAGGCAGCAGGAGCGCCAGGCTTATCTATGTAGGGACATTGTATTCAACATTTATTGATATATATTATTCAAGATCACTCTGAAACGTCCAGATCTGGACTCACCGAGGATGTTGACGTCAACGGTGGCAGTGGCTCGCCCGCTGCTGTTTGTGGCCTCGATGATGTAGGTGGAGCTGTCGTCTCTCGTGGTCTTAGAAATGGTGACCGTTGAGTTTCCCGGCTTGGTTTCGATGGCAACTCTGTCATCTGCTTTTAGGACCAGGTCGGCCTTCGTCCACTTCACCCGGGGCTCCGGTTTGCCAGTCACCTCGGCTGGGAGTTCGATCTTACTGCCGGCCTTGGCGGTCAGACCGGCCAGCAGCTTGGCATCCAGCTGGATCTCTGGAGGCTCTGCAGAACCAGAGAACGAAGAGCAACAATCATCAGGGTGCTGCACCGTTGACACTCATCAAAAAGCAATAAAAATATTATCAAAAGATAAAACATTCACCAACAACT
>CAAKHC010010620.1:0-10604 GCA_901007825.1 Macroramphosus scolopax
CGAGGATCTAGATTGAAGGTCATTGCATCACACTGAACAAAGTACATGAAGTACAGTAGTCGGACTGACTGCAATCTTTACATGAATAAGTTATTCTGAACACATTAGGGACACGGACAGATTTTTTTTTTTTATTTGTGTAGAGAGACAAAAGATTTTGTGTGTGCAACAAATCAGCCTTGCAGTTGCTTTGGCCTTTAAAGCAAAATCCATATTACACAGACCGAATACTTGACAGCTGCTCAGGGAACTAATGTGGCTTCATCATCAGCTGCTCCTCTTCTCTACCTGCTCTGTGTGTGTGTATTTGAAGAAGCTCCGTAAGTATTTTGAACACACGCTGTAAATATATTTTTACTTGCTCTGTTTGTGTGTATTCTGTGTATGTCCTTTTTATAAACGTGTGTTTGCTCCGCGAGTGTATTTTGTACATTCTCTGTTTGTGTATTTTTCCTCTTGCTCCGCTATCTAGCAGACTTTGCAATTGCTTTAGAGCTCTGTCAGTGATGCAGAGCTCCCCCCGGGTTTCGGCCTGTCTGAGCGTTGGCTGCAGTTCACTGGCATGTCGGCACGAATATGACAAGATGAAGACCTCTCCACTCGTCTGACCACTCTATTATAGCTGTAGAAGTTTGATGCCGGCATATTCACATCGATGAAACAATCACTATCGCGATTATATAATTGAAACGAGTTCCGGGGCCACAAAGGGAAAATAGAACTGCAAGTTGGATTCGGTCAAGAACAATTTCAAACAATGAAACAATGAACTTTACATAGTTTTTTTGTTATGTAAAATGACGGAAACGAAATGCCAACAGATTTCTTCCAGCTTTATACCTGCTCCTTTTAATCTCTTCATGACAGATTCATCAATTTTCATGATTATTCACATGTTATATTAAATGTTTTAATTTTAACATAATGTCTAGTGAATGTGTTTAATTTCTCCATGATTATTTAATGCACATGTTGACAGCATGTAGCGAAACAGTGAACTGATAACGGCTTCTTTTACCGTCCAGGGTAGGAAGACCGTCAGTATTAAATTGTGCTGTTCTGTTTAAAACACACAAAGGTTGGAGTCTGTTGTTCAGCTGTTAATCCGGCGGTGTTGGTATTCACCTGTCTGTGTGAAGGGAGTCTGCACGGCGGGGCAGCATCACACTACACACTGTTTCTGCCATCTGAAATCACACACCGGAGCAGCTGCACACCGGCTTTGTGTGACTCAGTACGAACAAGCAAAGCGGTGTATTGATGTGTTCTTCGTACTGCAGGTCCGGGCGTCATCGAAGCCACTTCAAGCCTTTAGCGGCGGAACCGAACGCCTTTCAGTGGAAAACTGAGCTGAATGACAACCCACTGGAAAATACTGTACGCATTAGCATAGCGTCAGCTTTCAAAGAGCTTTCAATTATGTTCTTTGTGGTAGCTGCTAACGCTAACACAACGACGGAGGCGACAACAAACAATAAGCCGCGCGCTCACATTTAGACACGCTCTCTGATTTTTCAGACACATTAGCGTCGAGTGTAATTTCTAAAAACTCAGCTACATCATAATTGGCTCATGTATAATTATATATATAATGATAATGGTGATTTACAAATATTCTCAAAGCCTGGTGACATTCTCGGTCTGGAGAGTCGGCGGAAGAAATAAGATGTAATGAAGGCACGTTTGACACCTCAGCCTGATGAACAGAGGCATCTCATCCAGATCTCTGACTGAATGTATGTTGCTGCAGAAATAAGAAGGGTTAAATTTGTCTGACAAACCGGGCCCACTATCTTCATCCTCATCCTCATCCCTCTTTCTCTCCACATTCTCCCAATTAAGCCTGAAGGGGCCGAGCTTGTTAAACTGCAGTCCTTCTCCTCTGAAATGTCACAGCGTCTCCCTGCAGCGTGGTCTGTCTGTAAACAGCTATGTTGCTGACGCCTCCCCAACCCCCCCGGTGAGTCTCCTTGTGTGAGTGTGCTCTGAGACAAATGTTGCGTCCTGCATTGACTCTCTGTTTAAAGGCTTAAATGCATTTTTGTTTACGTGTTGAGTTTTGCTGCAAACAGAAGCACCAGCTGTATTTTTTATGCTGTAAAATATCAGGTTGTGAATTTACACCTCTCCTTGCCTGATCACCCCTCACCCCCCCCCCCCCCCCCCCCCCCCCCCCCCCCCCACCCCCCCCCCCCCCCACACACACACATACCCCTCGCCTGTGTGTGTGTGTGTTTGTGACATCTCATTCCGCGTGTTGACAGGTCGAAGGATATGTGCTGTAATTGTTGTCTGGCTCGTCTGCGTGCTGCAACTGTCTTATAAACATCTTCAGGATGTTTATTCCAGCCTGCCAATTAACACTGGCACGCCGATGCATGCGGCATGGCCCAGCCCAATTACCTGCGTCTGCTTGATGTAGGCCAGTGGCCCCATTCACTAAACGTTGTGTAGATTCATGATAAAAAAAAATTGTCTGCACGCTCAGGCGGAAACAAACATACTATATGAACAAAACACGCTTTGATAGATTATTCATAGCATTGTGGAGAGTTTGACACAGAGCCAAAAAAAAAGACCTGCTGTAAAACTCTGAGTGGAAACAGTAACAATATTTTAGCTGGAGCTGCATTAACATGTATTGATTGTTTGTTATGTGATTTATGCTGGTTATATTAAACCATATAGAGCACTACCAGGGCAGAGGGGAGCCAGAGACGTGTGCCGGGCAAATATTATTCACTCTGCCTTTTTAAAATCACAACACCTTCATGCATTCTCTGCCCCCTAACAACGTCCTTGTATGTATGTTATAATGTAGAATATAAAGAAGCGACTACAAATTAAGTTTGAGAACAGACCTGAAGCCCGTTCGTCTTTTAAAGAAGAGGGAAATAACAGTGGCATCAAGTTTTCCTTCACACAGACGCACTTCTTTGTCTGCCTCCCTCAGCTCTTTCTGCCTCTGCCTCTGTTGTCTCTCCGGAGGGAAGGTGCAACACCTTATAGGAATTCTTTATACGGCTTCTTCAAACAATGTACCTGTATATATTATACAAAAAGGAAGTACAAAAGGCTTAAAGGTATTTAAGACAACGTGATGAAACTAGTGAGTGGATCGGATCATGCCATTAAGAGTTGCGTGTGCGTCCTCCTGCGCCGGCCCAAGACCGAACCGACTCGACCCGACTCACTCATTAAAACTGTGTTCCAAAGCAGTAATACTATTAGAATTGAACTCCAGCTAAATGATTTCAATCAACCCCTGTGATATGATCAACTCAAGTTCAGTAGAGAGCATGTGAATACCATTTATTAAAACTTTAGACGGCTGATCTTTATAAGGGTGAAGGTTTGGAAGTCAGAAGCGGCATGTTTGTCACACACAGCTCATCTTCCAACCACGTCTATTCATAACGCAGAAATATGTCAGATTCAAAGAGTAATAGTACCCTCAGTAGATTAAATACATAGTTTGTTAATGTACTCCCAAAGAATTTCAGGATAGGATGATTCTAAATTCCGTAACCTTATATGATGAGCACAAGTGTCAAATATCTACTTTTAAAAACTATTTTTTACTGAAATCACATATAATTTCAATCTGTAAGTTTCTTCTCGCCCAGTCAAGCAAGTCTAACATTTAAAGGACCAGTTGGTTGTAAACTAGGGATTGAAATATTAGCTTATTCAGCCACTTCAGTCTTTCTCCCTCGGTGCCTTCAGCGCCTCAGCGGTACCCTTTGCAGAAGCTTTTAATAACGAAACCTTGTTTGAATCCTGGAACAATGAACAGGGCCTGCGTTTGAGGGCTGACATTGCAGTAAAATGCCATCACATTGCCCAAAGGGCAAAACTTAACCCAAGTGTGAAATCTGCCTTTCAGAGGAGTGGCGGGCGAATGATAGAGGAGAGGAGGCAAATTAAAGTACGTATGTAAGATATGTAAAGGAGACGTCACATACAGGTGACATATTAAAGAAAAGTCTGCCAGGACATTCTCCAATTGTTGCAAATGTACTGGAGGAATGAACATTATTCTCCCAAAAGATCCCTCATAGGTTGTTTGATGATGGTGGTGGGGAGTGCTGAGAACAGAGCAAACCAACATCTGTCTCCCGCTGTAACAGCTTCCACTCACTGTTAGAAACAGGCAGAGAACATCAGCCTCCAAAGTTAAAGTCCGGGATTCGTGGAGCTCATGCATCACCCCAACCTGTGTCCTTACACACATGTTCTCGCTAGGTATTGATATAATTTGATTTCCAACTTTTCCAGCTGCTGTTGTTTCAGTTCATTTATCTCGAGCTCTGGTGACTGTGAAGGCCGGAGCCTATTATTCATATAATCGTCATACTTATCGAGCCATCCGGTGACCCCTGTGGTCTGCATGATAGTCTCTCCATTAGTCGTGTCTCTACGCTCGTTTATTCGGGCTTTACTTTATTTCCTCAACCTGTCGCGAAATGCACATAATCTGCCGAGCAGATGGCAGAGATGCAGCGCGTCATACGATCATCTGTAGGATAAAGAACATGCCTGAAAACACTTCTCAAAAACAAACAGACTTCGCCATCTGCTTTCCCCCCGAATCCTCAGGATGGTGTTCATCCACCGTGACTAAGCTTTTCCTGTCATCCAACAATTAATGCATTTATAATAAATAAATAGGAGAAAATAATAGGAGGTCCAAACATAAACATGCTGGTGCAGTCCGGCTCCAATAACAGCTGCAGTTTCACCTGTGGCCTGTTGATTGTGATGCAGCTGCAAGTGCAGCTGGGAGAGCTCGCTGACCTGTGTCACAAACTGTAGAAGGACATCTGGCTCCAGACGCTGATAGAAACACCGAATGTAGAGTCTGGAAAGCATTTTTCAACAACCGACTGTCAAGTGAAATGAAGTACAACTTAATGATAATAGAAAGATATTTTTGTCACTTATGACCTGGAAGGTGTTGTGAATAATAAGCACTCCACTAACCAATACATGTTCCATCCTCATTTGGAGAAAATAAAGGTCTGTGTTTGAAATAAAGTATGACAGAGCTTTGAGAAATGAGCATCTTCCAGTTAATAGCCGTAAGTTTTCCTGTACGAGTCTGTCATCTCCTGGTGAAAACCTCTGTTCTCGCTGTCTACGTTTCTCTTTTTACAGAACTTCATCTGAAGTTATTTTTCGTACTTATTTCTTTGACATGCATGTGTCTCTGTCTTGTCTCTCCCCTGTGAATGCATCCCGCTGCCTGACTGGAATGCACAGCGGGACCACAAGGTGCTTTACAATGCATTAAATGGGTCTATGAGATTAATGTTGAGGCTAGAAAAGTCACACCAGTTGAAATGCATCCGTCAAATTTAATCAATGAATGGAGGTGTCTATTCATTCAACACTTGCCTTGTAGATCTCTGATTTATCTTTAGATTGTAGACATGTGTGCTTGTTGACCCGACATTAGGCCTTTAACAACGCCTCGGAGGAAGTTGCATCGAACCTGTTTCATGAAGGTGTTATTTTTCCTGGTGTATTCCCAGTGAGAGGTGCTGGCAGCCAGAGTTCAAAGCTCATATCAGAAGGCTGGGAATCAAACTGCTACCGAGCCATCTGAGGTAATCTGCCGCACCAAGGTAGCCCCTGGGAAGGCGGGTGGTGGACTACTGATAGACACATCAACATACACACTCCTATACAGATCGCCTGATTGCAAGCACACACACACACACACACACACACACATGCAGTCTATGACAGCATCAGGCTCTCCACCATCACGCTATCAATCCTAAACACTCTGATCCGCTCACATTACATTAGATCTCATCTTAATCTCCAGAGGGTAAGCACCAAGCAATAAGAAGACGGAGGCGAGGAAAATTAAGGAGGATGATGAGAAGCAGGAGGAAATGAAGGGAGGTGAATTACAAAAAAAAACTCTTGCAGTGGGAAAGAGCTGATGTATGCATATAGTATATGAAAAATCTGATCTTGTAGAAAAAAGTGCAAGAAGTAGAAGGAAATAAAGCCCTGCAGTTATTAAACCTTATTGGTCCATCTGGCTGATGTTCCAATACTTATGATAAGTACACCGGAGAAGATATTGACTTTCGGGCCAGGTTGTCACTTCTAATAGTGATACCATGAGGATAAGTGATTATGTAAATACATGAAGGGGTCAGACAGATGATTGCAAATTTGACAAGGAGGAAACATCCGTAGGAACTAGTGCTGGAAAATGAAAACCCTGGAGATAATATGTAACGTTTGTAACATGCTGACATAATTACAACCCATTTGCTAGAGAATGTCACAGGGAAGGTCAATTTTCTAATCCCGATTCACCAACAAATGATGACATCGATAGTGCGAGACCTGCTGGAATGTCTTCGCTCTCTATGTTTGATGTAGTAATGAGGATGAAAACCAAATATATGACAGAAAGGTCAAGAAACTTACCGACACACGAGCCGTCGATCTCCTCATATCCAACGCTGCAAACGCATTTCCCCAGAGGAACCAACCAGTCACCATCGGCTCCACAGAAGAGTTTGGGCGTGTCCCGTTCTTCGGCGTGGTCGATGCAAGCCCCCCTCACCTCCACCAGTGAGGACGAGTCTACACGAGGCACCGTGTCTGGAAACGAGGCCAGGTTTCTCAGCGTGAAAGGACATTTCTTGTAGTAAACCCTCACCGAAACCAAGGCGATGCAGGCGCCGATGTCCTGGAACGCGAGATAGAAGCCGTGCTTGGTCATAGGTCCGACCTCACGCACCTCCGTGTTGAGTTTGAGGATGCGATCGCCGAGATCCATCTGAGTGAAGCTCTCATCGGCAGCGATGGTGTCGATCTTGGTGTACTGCGTGGGCTTGAATTTGACACTGTGAGCCTCGTCGATCTCGTGGTAGAAGAGGTTGAAGGTCTCCTTACAGGTGCCCGACACCCAAGGGATGGAGTTGCAGTCACGCAGGGTGAAGCGAAGCTCCACGTAGATTTTTTGGGCAGCCTGCCGAGAGATCCAGTTGGAGCGAAGCCAATTGTTCTGGTTGGGCTCCATCACGTTGCACACCTGGAAAGTATGGATGGGCCTGTTGTGCTCGTCCATCTCTGTGATGGCGTCCCACTGAACAGGAGATAAGAAAAGAAGGAAAAAGGGAAAGAAAATAGAGTAATTAGTGGAAAATTCAATCGCAAGGTCATGAGGTTTTCCTGTTCTCATGTTGATGGGATGGAGTTTAACGGGGGTTCTGAGCCTCCTGGTCCTTCACTGGTCTCTGGTTTTATTAGAGTGGCGACTGGCTACAAGAGCGACCACAAAACCAATGGCGACCTCCAAGACAGCAGTCGAAGAACTCTAATTAAATCGGTGCTTAAACCCTGAAGAAAATGGTCTAAAAAAGTGTATATCAATATGCTAACTTGACGACATGCCACAATAGTGATCTGCAGTTCACGTCCAGACAGCAGACCTGTTACATCTTATTCACTGTTTCCATCCCATATTTTCCTGTCACCTCCAAACTGCTGTATTTCGGTGTGTTTGTCTGAATGTATGTTTATGTTTGTGAAACACTAATAACTATTTCCATCAGCATGTCAGTTTATGTATATTTACCACTCCTGGGCATTGATATAAGCCATTATAGGTTTCCACCTCACACTCACATGTACTTTAAAGTCCCTTTATGTGTCTTGTATTATAGGTGAATGAAATAAACAATTGTAAATGAAGCTGCCCTGAGGCTTTTGCTATTGTTACTGTTATTTTATTGCTGTTTTTGCTTCAGTGTCGGGCAGCTGAAACCCAAGAAATAACTCTGTTATGTTCGTATAATTGGATGCAGGAAAAGAGGAGTCGTGAATTTTGTCCTTCGTCCTATAAAGTATCTAAAAATCGCTCCCGTCCTCAGAAACACCTTTTAACAATCAATAGAGTAGATGTTGTTTGGATAGGAATTCTTTATATGGAATGTGCAAGAATAAACATAACTTAACCTACACACCTGCATCTACTGCCTGTCTACGTGTTCATTATCTCTGTCTTCTTGCTGATCCCTCAGGCTGACCCCAAAATGTCATTTGGTTGGATGATCAGTTGAGGCTTCGGGCCAATTTAGACTAAAGTTTTATGACGAGACAAACTGTTGCAGGGAAGGTTGCCAATCTGAATCAGATTGTCAAGTTATCGAGCATGAGGCACGTCACATGTTTCAACAGCCAATTAGCTCGTAGCGATGTCGGTTGGTCAAAAACAAAAGGGCAGACTTCAGGACGGAGGAACGTAGTACATCACAATACAAACTAAAGTAGAAAACCTTTTTCTAATAGTTGTACTGGGTGACTGCGTCAATGGCTTCAAGCTAAAGCAGATAAAGACGAGACGACATGTGTATTTGACAAACAGATGATCAATTTCATCTGCTAGGCCAAAATCAATACATGCATTCAGTCGATTGTTTTCAAATCACTGCGGGACAACCAGTTCACTGTCATGCAAACGAAAAGTTAATTTTTACTACAAAGGCTGCTGAAGGAAAAGCGAGCAAGTCAACGAAACCCCAGTTCATCACCAGCCGCCGTCGTCCGGAGCAACTACTGTCCGATATAAATGTATTGAACTGTATAAGTGGGAACTGAAACTCCTGATAGAAGCGAGAGCTGCACTCAGTCAAGTCCACGGACACACAGATAGCGCAAGGTCACACACAGCCCTTAGCAACTCCGTCACGCAATACTTTATTATGGTGCATCATGGCTGTTCCGAGGGGATTGAGGATATTATCTAATATCTTGGTATAAAAATGAAGACATCCATCCCATTAGACATCCTTCAATAAAAACTGTAATGTGTGAGATGTGTGAGACATTGTGATGGCTCAGCCTTCTGGCTTCCTGTCCTGCTCCATCCCGATTTCCTCTGACTTCCCTTATTATGCATTTATTAGGAGTTAACTATGCTTCTTTCAGCTGCAGCATGTGGAACGAGCACGTGTCCACTGGAGGTTGAGCTGTTCAGGTAATGAGTTTACATATTTTGACACCTTTCTTCTCCTCAAACCTACAGCAAGGGCTGATTGACTTTCTTTCTAGATTAACGTGCCAATCGAGGAGATATAGATAATCAATGAGTTGGTCTGGTGTTACCCGCCCTGTCTGCAGTCGCCTCCGTGCCCTCTGCTCCTGCCTGCAATGGAAAGCCATTCATATTCTTATTCAAAAAGGGTCCACGAAAGAGCAGAAGGATGACAGATGACGAGAAGACGAGAACACAGGAGACAGAGGAACCGGCCGTGTTACCAATGAGTGGAGGCGGCATGTTTACCAGCTAATACAAGAGAACTACTTAAACTCAAATACCGTCGTGGATAAGCGGCGGCGAGTGATGGGGAGATAGACGCCCAGATATCAGTGTGATTAGTCCAAAGAAAGGAAAACAAACCGCTATGATGGAAACACATTGCTGTTTGTGTCCCCGACCAAACATAATTGAGTCCTGATCTAAAGGCCTCCAGGACCTCCACAATCTGCCAGGCGGCTGATAATGTCAAGCAGCTAGGTGGTGGCAGCTCCTAATAAATAACTTAAAAAGTCACACTTATTTGCATTTACATGAGCTGAGAAAAATCTTTCAACGCCGTCGTCCTAGCAGGGAAATGCATCTCATTTTAATTGCCTTCACAATAAAAAGCATGTTTTTTGGAGACAGCATCACACCTTTCTGTAATCCTCCCCGACAAGTCTCAACCAATATAGCGGGAGTGGTGTTGATTTGTGATCTTAGATTTAGTTAACAAAACAACCAAACATGTGTTGACTGCCTCCTGATACCGAGGCCCAGGTTAGGTACATTTAAAAACACTGTGAAACCTGCAAATCTGCATTTAAGATGAATGAAAGCTGCATTAATGAACGTGAACTTCCAAGAGACATGGAAAGAACTGACCCTAATAATATATTCAGAAATGATCACATTTAAGGATGCAGAATATTAATTACATCGGATATATATTACACATTATACCAGCTTTTGGTTTGACCATGATATATGTCCCGAATCATCCTGCTGCTGGAATTTAGAGGCTCCCACAGCAATTTTAGGAAGGAATTATAAATGTCCTTTGGGATACAAGCATCTATCTATCTATCTATCTATCTATCTATCTATCTATCTATCTATCTATCTATCTATCTATCTATCTATCTATCTATCTATCTATCTATCTATCTATCTATCTATCTATCTCTGTTTATTGGTCTGTCTGTATCAGATGTCGCTGTCGTTGGAGCAGGTGTGTTTTTCCGTAGTTTCTTGAGATGACTTCTCTCAATTTAAGCTTGGAAAAAGACCCCGGAGAGGAAAAGGCACAGCCGTGTAAACACACACAGCTGGCCCCTCTGCAGACTGACAAACTGCCTCCTGAAATCTTAGTGGAACCTGGAAACTGGACTCATGTTGGATCGTGAATTAACCGTTAAGCATTTAGTTTGCGGCTTCACTGCGTATCACAGATCAGCCAAGCGATTAAACAGAATGTTAAACCAGTTCTTTCTAACAAAGGTTCACAGAGATGTTTACAGTCACACTTCCAGCAGATTTCCCTCCCTCCCTC
>CAAKHC010010626.1:3130-46855 GCA_901007825.1 Macroramphosus scolopax
ATGGTTAGTTGTGGGTGCAGGCAGAGGTCACACACTTAATGAGTGTGTGTGTGTGTGTGTGTGTGTGTGTGTGTGCGCGTGTGTGTGTGTTCACGCTCAGTGTTCAGTGCAGTGCTGCAGGGCAGTCTGTTCGGTTTGGTCGGGCTGCTTCCTCCTCGGTACAACACGCTGTTCATGAGCGGTCAGGGCCTTGCCGGGATCTTCGCTGCTCTCGCCATGCTCTGTTCCATCTTCAGTAAGTAATAAATAACAATATCTCACACTCATGAACTTTTACTGAATATATTTCGTGGGAACGTACTTCAGTTAGTTGTGTTGCTGGGACTCGTCAGCCATGTTGGCAGATACAAAAAGATGATTTTGGCCTCTGAGTGTTTAAGATGTGATGTGATGTGAAAACTCATGTGTCTGTAAAACAGCAATATTTGTATAAAAACAGCTGCAGGTATAAAAGGATTCTCACACTGTAGCTGATTGTCGCAGACTGATTTCATCACCGACACTTAAATAACCTTCACTGGGTTTATCTGCAGGTAACGAAGGAAAAGGATCAAACAAATACATATTACATATAATTATCATAATCATTTTAAAAAAGAATATTGTTTCCTCTGGTTGTACCTCTTATGTTTGTCAGTACTATATACAGTTATTGAATCCTGCAGAAACCCTGTGAGTTGATCATTAACACTCCTTAACTAGTAACGGACATTTACAGTTTTATCTCTAAGAGATAAAGATCAGTCAGAAGTGCACGGCGGTTATAAAAGTTATTACCAACCAGTTCACAATTGTTTCTGCTCCTGGCAGGTAACGCGGAGAAGAGCTCGGCTGCGCTGGGCTACTTCATCACTCCGTGCGTGGCCACGCTGGGAACTCTGCTCTGCTACCTGCTGCTGCCACATCTGGTGAGGAGAGACAGAAATATTGATCACCAGAGTCGGATTGCTGCGTCTTCAACCTGCTGCCTGCTGCGCCCACAACGTCACAGTGGGCGGAGTCACAGTGGAAAGGAATGACTGAGACCGTTAAATGTGATGAGAATATTATTTTACTGAAACTCAGAGCAACACTGAAAGTTCCCTGAATGTGAATAATAAACATTAAATAACCGCCAGCAATTCACATAGACTGACGTTGTTGATTAATATGTTACGGCGTCATCGTGGTCTGTAATCTATCTGATAATCTTGTAGATTATCGCCTGTTACAGCTCGTCAGACTGGTTCATCATATCTCTGACCGTGTTGACTCTCCTCTGCAGGAGTTTGCCCGGTTTTATCTGAACAGAGGTCTGCCTGACGAACCGGAGAAGAGACAGGAGCTCCTCAGCAGCACAGGTTGGCCTCTCAAAATCCTCGTTGGCATCATTCTAACAGCAACAGTGTGGCTCAGAGGGTCTAAGGGCCAGTTGTGGTAAATATCGTACGAAATAGGACCTCAGTGATGGTTGCTGCCCTCGACAAAGCAGACACATGACACTGTCAGCGGAGGTTAATAACTGACATTTAAATTTCTTTCCTTTTATAGACAAAAAGGTTTTGGAGAAAAATCAGGAAGTCGTCGAGATCTACGGGAAGTTCATCAGCGAGCCGGAGGAGATTCCAGAACGCTCGTCTGTACTCGCCGTCTTCAAAAAGGTGAACACATCCTCATGACATGAGTCCAGGTAGCTGGAGGCCGTGAACTTGAGCATCGTTGGAATCATTGTGGTCAGATCTCATCCCATAAGGGTCTCATGCAATGGAAAAGGTCACTGCTCCAGTAAATAGGATGCACCTTCCGACATTGACCTGTGCAAAGGTTGATCTCTCCCTGTGTGTCCCACAGATCTGGGTGATGGCGCTGTGTGTGACGTGCGTGTTCGCCGTCACTCTCTCGGTGTTTCCCGCCATCACAGTCCGAGTGCAAACCGTCTACAAGGACAGCGCTGCCTGGGGTGAGACATCCACATCCTGCACGCCACTTCTTTTATGTCCCCTGTTGTGGTCAGAAACGACAGATGCAACAGTTATAAAGGGTTTGGCTTATACAGTTTATATATTATTCCTATAAATGAGAAAATAGAGCACGGAGGCGAGGAGACACTTTGATGCTGATGGAGTGAGAGAGCTACGGAAGACAATTAGAGCCACTGTAAAAATACATTTTATGTTCTGACTTTGACATTGGCCCTTATCCTCCTCCGTATTTTTAAAACACCTTTGCCATCGAAAACACAACCTCAGTAGGTCTAACAACTACAAACAGCCTAATGACACACTAATGAACGAGCGTTTAATGAAAACCAGAACGTGCCAGAGTCTTCATCATCAACGGTTACGTTGTAGGGACGAGGTCATAATGACGTCATGTTCATCGATCTTGACTCCACCTGGATGGAGTTGATGTTCAGTTGAATCTGCTATAAGTTTGTTTTCACTGGAATGTTGTCGAATGTTTGTCTCTGACAGACAAAGTGTTTACCTGCGTGTGCTGCTTCATCGTGTTCAACACCATGGACCTGGCCGGCCGCGGCGCCCCGTCTCTCGTCCAGTGGGTGAGTCTGCGACCATCCGCCTCCAGGAGAGATCCACACTTACACACTTGAAATCTGATTATCCATAATTAAGTTGATAAAGGTTAAAGGTTAAAAACTACCATGTTGTCATAAACTACAATTCCCTGCTGGTGTTTCTGCAGCCAGCGAGGGGGAGTCTTCTGTTTCCTGCTGCCGTGTTGTCCCGCCTGCTCTTCATCCCGCTACTCATGATGTGCAACATCCCCAACTCCAAACTCAGCGTCTTCTTCCGTCACGACTGCGCCTTCGCCACCATCATGGCGCTGTTCTCCTTCTCCAACGGGTACTTGGCGACCCTCTGCATGGCCTACGCCCCGCAGTGAGTCCCCGCCGACACAGATGTTCTGCAGCTGTTTGAAAGAAAAGCAGATGATACTCAGGCTCGAGGGTCTCGCCTGTCTCACTAGTGTTTCACCGGATGTTTATAATAAACTATTTGAGTAGTAAAAACAGCTGTTATAATCATATCATGCTGATCTGAGCCCGACACTACACAGACAGAATTTACAAGAATTTCATGCTCGAACCCATCACAGTCATATACACACACACATATACACACACACACACATATATATATATATATATATATATATACACAACTTCTTAGCGCACTACACCTTCTGCTTGCAGAAATAATTCACATCCTCAGGAATGTTCTCATTACACTCTAATCCTGTCACATGACTAGAAAATGTCCACAAATCCTCCAACATGCAGCCGAGCGTTTGTCATGTGACTCTTCCACCCGACATCTCCTGGAGTTTGTTCACGTGTCTCCTCTGAATTGTTGTCTTCATGGATCTGTAAACACGGATACAGAATCCAAATAAATGTTTTTTTATTTAATTTTCATAATAATCTCTGACAGGCAAAGATCTCTATTGATTTGCCTTTCCAGTTTATTTATATCATGAATGAACTCAGGTATACTTGTGTATCTGCTGTAACTGTGTGTGTGTGTGTGTGTCTGTCAGGTTGGTGCGGTGTAAAGACTGCGAGACCGCCGGCTCTCTCATGACTTTCTTCCTGGTTCTGGGTTTGGCACTGGGAGCGTCGAGCTCCTTCCTGCTGGGTAAACTGGTGTAGTCACCTGGGAGGCTGCAGCCAGCTGGGACGTGTAAAGACTTTATGTTCCTCATCGCTGTGAAAGAAGAAGAAGAATCTCCTCATGAGAATGAGACATCGACCAAAAGCAGCTGGAGTTGCAAACCTTCATAAAGGTTGAAGAGATGGACACAGCTTTTTTTACATGATGTCATTGCTGTGAAATAACCATTTTGTACGTTGACGGCCAGTAAATTGATTATTAAGATTAAATTAACAGATTTATTTGTAAAATTCTTTTCTAAATCTTTTCAGGACACTTGAACTCTTAAGCGCTTTGGGTTTAATATTTTATTATTAATTAGATGTACTGTCCTGTACATTATTGTTTTTATTGTTTATTTATGTGTTTTTATACTATTTTGAAGTCAACTTTTTGAACTGAAACGTTTCTGTCCGTCTGCTTTTCTAATAAAATACACTGATTGACACTTGTCTTGTCTCTCTAAAATAACACAAGAATCAGTCCGGGGATCGAATCCTCATCTCATGTGCCAACCAACAATGAACTGATCCACTAACAGATGTACACTGATGAAGAAGGACGAGGAGGATGTATCGTCTTCCTCTGAGCCAAAGAGCTCCGATCGATTGAGGATCAATAGATAACAGATCACTGAACCGTACCAAGAGGTCATCGTCACACTAACAGATAAACTCACATCATTCTCTGAATGTTTCTCTTACATATCACAATTATCGTTGCTGGAAAGCGTTAAAGGTTTTTTTAAAGAACCTGGCTGGAGGAAACCTTCAGCAGAGTGGAGAGAATTTAATTTGGGGGTTTTGCCTCCAGTCGCAGCCTCACAATGAGCCCACTTGTTATTGACCTGAGACAGGAAGGCATGCAGGGGCAGCTGATTACAAGAGCTCTGTGTGTTGGTGTGTGTGTGTGTGTGTGTGTGCGTGTGTGTGTAACCTGGTTGAAGTTTGACGTCAGTGTTGATTCAGTTGTTTCAGCAGTTGAACGTTGGAGGTCGAAAAACCGGAACGTGCAGCTCATGTTTGCTGTTTGTTTTCCTTCAGATCGACATGGCGGAAACAGACCGAGGGACAGTGAAGGTGGAGAGGAAGGTGAGTTTACTGAACTCAGCAGCAGGGAAAAGCAGCTCAAACGCACAAAGAAAACACCACAACTGAGAGTTTGACTGATTGTCATCTCAACCTTTCTGTTCACACTATTGATTCTAAGCTCGCATGCAGAATTTCTTATCACAGTTTGAAGGAATGTCAACATGACAGCGTCCAAATGACTGTAAAGCTCACTGCAATAAAACAATGCAACTTCTGGTCCTAATTACCAAAAATAAAAGCCTCAAAGTCAACGTTTTGGTGAATGAAAAAGCTGCCGGTGGTGTTTTTACTTGATGTTGGTTGTTTGGTTACTGAAGCAAAGTGACAGAAAAATTAAGACTTTGGGAAATAAATATTGAGACCTCTTATTCAAGTAAAAGCAGCAATACACAATTAAAGCTGCAAGCAGCGGTGGTCTGGCTGTTGCGGCGCCAACAGTAAGACGAATTTTACATTTTTGGGAGTAGCATAATTTCTTTAGATAACGAGTCCTTAGATTATACATGCAGATTTGATTTAGCTCAACCTGGAAGAAGCATATTTTTGATATTTTACAATTTTGTGTAGCAGTGCCACCGAGTGGTCGACGGGTGACAAGGTTTTTTTTGCAGCGATGAACTTTTCATTTGTTGCACTTTTAAAATTGTTGATGGTTCTGGACATAAAATAAACTCTAAACTAAAGTTATCTTCGTGTTTCTTTACAGAAATGGAGACTTGGAAGCGATGAAAGGAAACCGAGTGCCGTTTGTTCCAACCAAGAAGCTCAGAGAACTCTGGTGTGATGCTTGAAAACAGCTGTGATAAAAAAAAAAGAAAGAAATACATTATCATTTAAAACCTGTGTGGTAAATTGATTAATAATCTACAATAGAACTGGATTATTTGTATTTGTAAGATTAAAAAAACATGCCTACATTTTTTTATACAATTTACTTCACGTTTCTTATTTCATGACTTCCGTAGTTATTACTTCTGAATCAATCTGTGTGTGTGTGTGTGTGTGTGTGTGTGTGTGCGTGCAGGCAGTTCCCTTCCGAGGACACATCACCGGTGGGATGCGGCTGGGGAGGAAGGTCGTAGTTGTGGGTGTAGTAGACCCCCACCCTGACAGGTATCAGTAAAGATACCACCATGTAGCATCCACTGTCGTTAATCTTCAAAAATGAGTAGTTTATAGAGAAAAGGCAGGTTTAGATGAGTCTCCCAGGTTGTGTGATGACAGATGAGAAGAGGCGTGTTCTCTGTTGTTCTCTCATATAGGGACGATGTGAGTCCAGGACATGATGACAGAACTTGTCTCTCTCTTAGGTTCTATATCGCCCTGACTTGCGGCTGTGGGTCGTCCAGGGAGCCGCCGCTCGATGTGGCTCTGGAGATCTGTGTTCGATTCAGAGACCGCCAGGTGCTGCGGAGGGCCTGCATGTCTGGATCCTGGGGCAACGCTGACAGAAACATCCCCTTTTTCCCGTTCATCACGGACCAGCCGTTCAAGGTGCCACCGTCTGTTTCAGAACCTCTGAATTTCTTTTTCAAAATAATAGTTCATTGGCTCGGGTCTGCATCAGCTGATGAGATTGTAAAAGCATCTTGCGGCACATTCAAACCCACAAACTGTAGAGTATTTTTGTAACTGGAGCAATACCATCTCCTCTGAAGGGTCACGGCCAGGTTGTTTTGGTCTGATCTGATCGCTGGTTTCAAACCAACTGAAATGAACCGCGTCAAGGAGGAAAACACACCACAGTTAGTGACAGTTACCAGGATTTCCCAATCTGCTTGTTATAACCATACAAATTACAGATCTATAAAGACAAACATGTGTTTGAAGTGTGGGACAACGTGGGAGCGTCGTTATGTGACGTGGAACGATAGTTAATAATAACAGAGCCGCCTATAAGAATGAAATTTTTCTGGGCCTCCATGAACATTCACACTGTGTCTCGTCTTTCTTAGATTGAGCTTCAGTGTGACCAAAGTCGGTTTCGAGTGTTTGTGGACGGGCAGCAGTTGTTTGACTTTTACCACAGAGTGACGTCCCTCAACGACATCGACACGTTATGGATCAAAGGTGGCGTCACCGTCACTAAACTGGCTTGACGTGCAGACATGCAGACTTTAGAGGAGGAGCCAGGATTTGTTTTTCAGCTGTAAACTAACAGAATTCATTTTGTTTGGTGCTGAAGACAAGATGACGATCTCAGAGGTTGGCCTTTTTGTCTTCCTTTTATATTAGAGGAACACAAATCTTCCAACTCAGGAATGAACACAGATAATGAAGGAGGGGCCATGTGTTCGGGTCTAAGTGATTCACAAACCAAAATTATTGAAATCCGTCCAATATTGAGAGACAACGTTGTAACCATGGCTGCAACGTAATCCGACCGAGTCATTGTCCCTATTGAATCAGATTGTTATCATCTGTGTGTGACATCATCATGGAAAGAATCCTGCAGAGAAAGACGAGTGAGACGTCTCGCTCTGAAGCTCAGAGTCGTCGTCCAGGACAGAGAGGAGAAACGGGACACGCTAAAGTTGTTGCATGGTGCTCTACACATGGATGAAAACAAGCCGTCCGTGTACGGCACGTGTAGACCATCGTGTTTATTCGTATTTACTCATGTCGAAAACATGAATAAATAATCAAATGCATCACACATAAATGATTAATTACTCTCCAGACAAACGCTATGAGTCCTGTAGATGTTTTTTGTCACTAATCAAAATAGTTCTTTAAACTTTCAGTTTAATAGTCTGATGTACCAGGTATTGCTGCAAATAAAGTTTTTGAATGTAATATGTGTCTGTGTAATCTCTTCATTATTATTATAATATTCAGTCAGTCTGTAAAACATATTTACACATCTGAATAGAGTCAAAGACTCTGATGATGATTGGACACAAGAAACAACCAAACTGATTATTCATTTGAGTTCATGGTGTTCTAAGGGAGAAGGAAAGAAGAAAAAACAAAGTTCTGCTTTGCAAATCTGTTTTAGACTTGATGTCTTGTCTTATTTTTATGATACTGTATATTGGGCTGTTTGATAATTTGTTGAAAATGAAACATGAATTCTAAAGCGACAAGCCTAGAAACTATTTGACAGTGGTATTAACAGTCTGAAATATGACCCTGTGTGCTCGCTCCTTTTTATACGTCAGAAGCCATAAGTGTGAGCAGAAAGTTATACATTTCTCTTGGATATGTTTTTGGGTGGAAGTATAAAGTTGCATCAAATGGAAATACTCAAATAAAGTGCAAGTACCTCAAAATTGCAGTTAAGTAAAGTACTTGAAGAAATGTATTTAGTTACTTAGTTACCACCAATGTTAACACTGGTAGGAAAACACACAATATGTATTATAAATAGACAAAATATATCAGCGACTTTTTTATGCAAATAAAATGTAACCTTATTTCCCTGTTGTAGTAACTCGTTATAATGGCTAAACAACATGTATTTCTTGTATTATTATGGTAATTTACACTTTTTTGTTCAATTTGTTATGGCAGCAAACAAATGTTCTTAAAATACACCTGTTCTATGTAAAATACTTCCTTGTAATACAAAGTAGAGTTCGGTAATAGCCGCCATGCAGTTGCCCAAAAAGTGTTTTACATCTTCAGAGGCATGTTTATGTGTAAAATTTAAGAAAACGTGTTTTACATTATTATTTACATATTGTCATTTATATCGTTAAAGCAAAAAAAAATATCGTGTTCTAGTTTAATCTATATTGCCCACCCCTAAAAACATATAAAGATTATATAGTAAATTCACTCTGATACACATTGATTTGAAAATGAATTATTTTGCAGGAATACTTGCTGTTTAGGTGTGATGTGTAATGTAAAGTACAGTAACTACCTGTTAACATGGAAAGTTCGGGGGAACCAAACATCCCGTTACACCGACAGCCTGCCACAGCGGTGCATGCTGGGTCACATTGAGGCCGGGGAGCAGCAGCCAGCAGCAGCCGGCTGACAACCTTCAGTTTCGGCTCCAGTTCCAGCTGTCCCACCCTCTTCAGCTGGCTTCATCTGATACCGCGTGGACAGCTCGCTCTTTAACTGGGTCATGGGAATCTGTGGTAAACGTCTCATGGTTCGTACAAGTGCTTCTTTTTGTTAGAAAGACACCTGCTGTCAAACTGAGCCGGATGATGACGCTACTATGCTAGCTGGAGGTTCCGGGGAGCTGCTTGTTGTTGTGTTAGCTAGCTGCGTAGTTAGCTACGGAAACTGGAAGTTAACTTCTCACTTATTACGTGTATTTGATGCTGTTGCTTTCTTAGAATATTTACAATATCCAAGAACACTCCGTATTGTTGTTGAATGAAATAGCAAACTCAACAAAGTGACGACAAAAGGCTCATATCCCCGGGTATGTGAACCTGGCTTCAGGCTTTTTACAAGCTAGCTAAGTTAGCCGTTACACCCCATCTCAACTGAGTTATTCGGCCTTGCAGTTTCCCTAGCAGCCTTCCACTTAAAGCTAACATAACCGTTGGTTTCATGCCACATTAATCCCAATCGTTTCCTCTCTACAAAACTAGCCTCCGTGGCTGTCAGTGTCCTGCCGAGCTAACGACGGCACCAGCTAGCCTTCTTAGCTAACTAGCTTCCCTCGACTTCCAGCGACGTCAGACAAGTGAGGGGAAAGGTGTCAAACTTGGCTGACTCGAGTGCAGTTTGGGGGAAACGTGTATTACAGAAGATGGAAACCCGGTCAGCTCGTTTTAATAGCAAACAAACTATTTGCGCAAACAAACGGACCCAAGTGGATTGAAATTTAATTGTTTGTTTAAAACAGCTGGAATCGTGTCTTGTTGTGTTTCGATGGATAAACAAGGTCTGCAGAGAAGTTCAGCAAACTTTTCTCCAGAAATGTTCCTGTGTCCTGACCTGGGCTCCCAGGATTGACTTACCTGGGAGTGCCTGGCCTGTCCTCAGGTATTCTGAGAGATTACACCGACAAAGCTAACACGTTGCATTGCGAACAATGCAAACACAGTTTCCTCTTTCAGTTCCAAGTCAGGGGGACAAGAAACTGGTTTGTTCAGCTCATGTAATCATCATTTAGGTTAACAGTTGGTTTTAGGAGACTGTAGATAAGTATCTATTGGGACCAAATATTTGTACTAATGTCATCTACATTACAATCTCCAGATCCCATAATGCCATCCTCTTACGCCTTTTTGAGATGACTGTACCAAATCAGTTTTTTGGAATTTGACAACAGATTTCTGAAAACTAGATTCAAACCACATTTTGGACGTAGTTTTGAAATGTGATCCCAGTTGTATTTCTGCAGGTGTTTCAAAGACGCCACTGCATGTATTACAGTTTAACTGCTGTTCTTTGACTAAAAAACGTAAATCCAGATACGTCCTCCGCTATAAAGATGGTTCATGTTAGAAAACTGTTAAAGATGAGGCTTTTGGAGCACATCCAGGAACTATCTAGAAAGCAAATTGTCACAAGAACATATTCAGAAGTTCAGTCGAAGAAAAGTTAATTTCAGCTTGGAATAAGGATTTTTTTTTGTTTTAAAATCATACAAGTGGACTAAGAGTTGGTTAACAATAATTTCAGAGAATCAATAAATGTAGACGCTGATTAAGTGAAGCTGCACGCTGCTCTTTGTTGGGAGAGTGGAGACATAACATGAACTATGAGTTTATAAATGATAATATCTTGAGAGTGACAGATTATTTCTCTCTCTTGTGGTCTCAGGTGTAGCCAGGAGGTTTAGCTGATTGCCGGAGAAACATGGAGCCAGATGTCATCCGCATGTACTCATCCTCTCCGCCGCCGATGGAGGATGGCGCAGAGGAAGAGGACGACGAGTTTGGAGATTTCGGCACCTTCTCTGCCGTCACAAACAGCATAAGCTTCACAGAATTCGACACCCCGACCACTTTCAACCAGACACAAGCTTTGGACGCCACCTCCCCACCGGAGCTCCTCAACAGCCGAGGGGTGATGGGATTCAGCCACAGCTCCTCTAACGGCACCCAGAGCCACGCCAATGAGCATTCTAAAGCTAACGGCATCATGCCAGTAAACCACCTGGGTAGCAGCCCTTTAGACAGAACTGATATGAAAAGGGTCATTTCCAGCTCCCGGGATACCCGTGTGAGCGACACAGCTGGCAACGAGCCGGCTGCTTGCAATGGTGGAGGCACAGAGGTGCTAACAAACGGGTTTGCATCCTTTGATAATCAGGGAAGCTCTTCCTTGCAGAGTTCTGTCCCCGCTCATACAAAAGGAACGTCCACGGAGCACATGGACAGCGTCCCCGTTAGCAGCCCTGAGGACGATTTTGCAGACTTTGCTGACTTTTCCGTTGCTGAATCCCACATCAGCCAGACAGCAGATGAGGACTTGGACAATCCCACAGGGGGTCATCGGCTGGCAAAGGCCGCCTGCCATGATGAGCACGCTAGTTTAGAACAGGGAACACCTTCAGAGGACTATGTCAGGGACACAAACAGAACTGGACCCACCACATCCGTCTCTGATTTCATAACTGGTTCTGCTGAGGACTTGTGCGACACAGACCTAGGCTCTCACACGGACGCTGATTCTACAATAAGGGACGTAGCCTTTGCACAACAGCACGCCAGCTCAGAGGCAGTTTGCACTAAGGAGCCCCTCATTTTGAATGGGATGGATGTAGCTGACCAGGACGACTCCAAAGATGCCGTGGGTTGCAGTGAAAACGACCTCTCGCCAGACACAGTTGGTGACAGCAAGGTGGGGCTGTCAGACGGGAAGTGTTCTGAGAACGAGACTGAGACGGAAACGGAGACATCATTAGGCCGGCCACTGTCGACAGATGCTCTCGAGGAGTACGGTGACATGAGCACCACAGGTTCGGTGCCCTCTCCGCCCCTACAAGAGGAAACTGCCACACCCGCCGACCACAGCCAGCTGGTGGAGGATGATGAGGATGAGGATTTTGGGGACTTTGGAGATGTTGAGTCATTCAGTGGTCAGGGCTTTGCTGATTTCGACCAACCCGATGTCCAGCAGGAAGAGATCAGATCACAGAGCTCCACTCCTGCAGACGAAGCTGCAACAACTGCGGACGATGACGACTTTGGTGACTTTAACTCCCCTAAATTTCACTCTGGTGTAACAGAGGGGGAGGCCACATTTACTGACTTCCCTGTCAGTGACAGTTTTGGCAATTTCAGTTCAGCAGTTGGCGACACACAGGGTGAGGTGGACGCAGGCTGGAGCGCCTTCGGGGAGCCGCAGATGGTGGAGGGGGAGGCGGAAGGGGAATCCTGGGCAGCGTTCAGCTCAGAGGAGAACGATGCTCCTCCTGCAGGGGGCACAGAAGAGGGGTGGCATGAAAGTGAACCTCCTGCCTACAGTAAGGAAACCAGCAGAAAGGACCAACAGTCGGTAAGCATTTTTGGAAATGAACTACACGGCTGAATAGTTGTAATCTGGGAACGCGCTGAAGATGGACAACGATTAAACTTTACTGAAGTTGCATTTAATGTGCAGCGTTGTAGTACAGCACAAAGCCGTTAGCCGTTAAGAGAAAGCCGTTATAATATTTCGCAGTTTTAGATGTGGCCAATTACTTGGTATACATTTGTGGTTTGGAACATTTGTTGAGTACGCAGAATAACTCATATAAAACACATTGTCTGTGTTTCGTTTCTGTCTCCACAAGGCTACTGAGATTATGTTATTATGTTTGAACTTTAAGATAGAAGCATAGCGATGAACAGCAGCATGGAAAAACAGTTGTAGCCAGTTGATAACTCTGTCTTACAAACGTAATATATTTAACATCCAGAAATATTTCATCTCCGAATCAATTCCACGTTATAATGATGAAAAATGTTTTTGGGATCTTGCAGGACTTGATGGACCAAGTCCAAATAAACTTGTGCATGTTTTTCACCGATCCCTCCTGAATACTTAATGACCTTGTTGGGAATCATCACTATGACTTCATCAGGCTTATTTGTTCTGACTTGTCAAAGAAGGCAATCTAAACGGTTTTCACTACTCTTCACAAGGAGTATGCTGACTTTATGTAAAATGGATGGATTCCCTCATTAATATGAGGTTGCAAAAAACAACTATTCTATAACACTTAAATTTTGGTTCATTTCAGCAGTAAAAGCATGCTGATCAAGTTCTGATAAACTGTCTGTTGTTAGAAGACCACATACACAAACAAAACGTGATTAAAAAAAATGGAAAATCAAATAAAAAGATGAGTCACTGCCCTTATGTGAACTTCCACTCATGGCATTACACATGAACTGACCCATTAATGACCCATTGATTGAGTGATGTGGCGCAAAGAATAACAACTAGAGGAAATCAAGTGAGGACATCGTCTGTTAGTGTAGATGCGAAGGAGCAGTGACGCACACAGAGAGAAACTCCACGAGGCTGCGCCCTCAGGAATGAGACCTGGTCAGGTATTTGGACGGTTGTGCATTCCATTCGGATTAAACCGCTGACTTGTACTGAGTATAAACATTGAAGCTCAGTAATGAATTAATTCCCGGCTGTAACAAAGAGGCAGTATAACGGGCATATGTGAGTCCGGATCCCCAGAGAGAGAAGACTCTGTTGGAGCCACAGTCCACTATGACATTTGGTTCAACACAGACACGCACATCGACAGCAGTCCAGTTAAAACTGATCACATAGTTGAAGTTAGTTAGTGAATTTATAAGACCTGCTGCTGTCGCCATGTGTTGGCCGACACATGAACAATGGCTTGATGTTCTGAGCTGCTTGTTGAGTGTTATGGTCCTCTGTGACTAATAGCTGCTGCACTCTGTGTCTGCAGGTGATGCTGTCGAGTCGTGTGGAAAAACTGTTTCAGAGCAGCTTTCCTCTGACTGCTGTCACCGTGGTGGAGGATGAGGTGGTGTCCCTGAGGATCCTGCTGGGAGCAATGGAGGACAAACCACAGTCAGAAGCAGAAAAGGAGAGTTTGCCATGCAGCAGGTTAGTCTTTACCTCCTTCTGCACCTCCTGTCCATGAAGCACCTGTACATGTTCAGTCAGCATCCCTGAACATCTTTGTCACTTCCATGTACTTCAAAGTAAACAGAGACTCCGGTCTTTCCTCCAAAATAAACTTAAAAATCATGTTGTGGTGAACTGTACACCGTGCGCCTGCTGCACTGCCCAAACAGTCGAGTTCCGCCCTTTTCGTTTGTCGGAATCAATCTACTAACCAAAATTCCAAACCAGCATCTGAAATGAAATGTTTCCTTTGGGTAATGAACATCTTTCTTGTATGTGACATAAGTTTGAGAGCTGTTTATGACCTATAAAAAAATATATGTATATTTTACCTGACCTGTAACTGTTAAGCCTACTTTGACTCCGCCTCTTTGTGCAGGGCTCTGCGTGGCGGCGTGTGGACGCAGCTTCAGGACATACACGAGTCATTCGGCCTCAGATATCAGTGGGGGGGCTCCTACTGCAACAAAGCACTCCTGTGCTGCCTGGGCATCGACACACGTAACATTGTGAGTCACTTCCTTTTTTACCAACAAAAACAAAAAATAAAACAAGATTAAAATGGGTCAGTACTTCAGAACGTAGCACAAGTATATGCAAGATGCTCAGAATTAGCCCAGATAACCTTCTGATCTGTAAAAGTGTATTTTTAGAACTGAACATAATGAGGCATTTAATAATCTGTGCCCTTAATTAACATTCGCTGGCGACTGCAGCATCAAATGAAGTTCTTCATCTCTCCACAAGCTTGTGAGGCAGAAACAGTTTTTAGCATCAACAGTGAGCAGGAAGTTGTGGGTTTTCTAACTTGCTGCTTTAATTTGTCCAGCTGTTCACAGGACAGAAGAAGCAGCCGGTCATCGTCCCCATGTACGCCGCCAGCCTGGTGAGTCGCGAGTCTCCGTCATCCTCACGTCAACAACACAACAGGCTGTACTCGTTCAGCAGTGTGGCATTATGTCACTCTGTGTGTCTCAGGCATGCACAGCCCATCATGTGGAGTTGTACTGAACCATCATTCAAGTGGTTATTTACCAGCAATGAACAAGATGTCCAAAATGTCCAAACTTTCCCTGTTTCTGCTTCTTAAATATTAAGATTTGCAGTTTTAACATTGTAAACTGAATGTTACAGCTTCGATGAAAAAGACTTTACCTTCTTCTGTTTGTCAACGGACCACGACAAACTGGACGTGCACTTAACCAAAGTTTATTGATTTAGCTGCTTCACCTGTCGCACTGTCACCTGTAACAAGTAACCACGGTAACTGCACACTTTACGGATGCAGTAAGTCAGTGGGCACGTAAAAAGGAATCACGTGCCATGAATGAGTACAAACTATCTGTGATGAAAAACTAGACTGAAGCGTCTTTCGTTCTGATGACTACGGTCACTGTTTCTTTCTCATCTATGTAAGAAATATTTCTCAGAACACATCCTGGTGCAAACACTGTTCTTCTGGCTTGATGTGTGTTGTAGGGGATGCTGGAACCAACCAAAGAGCCTGTGAAGCCCGTCTCTGCAGCAGAGATGATCGCCTCGATAGCCCAGGCGCCTCCAGTGGCTCCAGAGAAAAGCTCCTGTCCCTCCGACACGGTCCAGGTGGGAAGCCACGTCTTCAATCTGATCAAAACATGGACACATACTTAATTATGTGTACACTTTAAAACCTCCAGATTTGGGTTTTAAAGGTGCTATACATTAAAAAAATAAATAAAAAAGTGTGTGCTCTTGTAATATCACTTTGTACCTGAGGAGGAAACAGTGAGTCCCTGTAGCACGCAGGAACTGTGGCTCTACTCTGATCACCTCCCCCTCCCTCTCAGACTAACTTCAGTCATTAAAATCAATATACGATGCATACAACATCTGCTTCCCTACTTCTTGCTGACATCAGACATCCTGTCTCTGGTGTAGTTAGCGCCACAGAAGTGTATTGAATGATTCTTTTCAGTTCTCTGTCTGTCAGAACCTGAATGCACAATTCTTGGAGCCTTGCTGCCATTATTCCAACAGGCTCTGTGTTGTTGGAAAGAAATTGCATGTTTGTGAGAAAGATGGTGAGAGCTGTAGTTTGTGCTGCGCAGCCTTTAGCTTAGCTTGTACCGCTGCTGGCTCCCCCTCACGTGCTTTCAATCTGTCTGCCGCCGCGGAGTTTCTGGTATGCAAAGATGAGACGGCACAGGGCAACGATTGTGAAACACTGACCATGTTTTACTTCCTCTCCTCCAGCAGGAAGCGCTCCCACCCGTCCAGTTCGACTGGAGCAGCAGTGGCCTTACCAACCCTCTGGATGGTAGGTGAAGCCGCCTTCCGCCGTCCTGTACAATCCCCTGGCTGCTCTTGTCTTTGTGTCCTCCAACTATTCTGGCCCCCGTCGAGCCACCTGAACAGCAGCTTCTCTGTTTCAGTTTGAAACTGATGTTTGTTTGGAGTGTGTAGAAGTCAGACTAATGTGTGTGTGTGTGTGTGTGTGTATATGTATGTATGTATGTCTGTGTTTGTGTTTGTTCTTTCTTAAAAGAAAAATCCAACTAAAAATGTAGCTTTGATAAGAGATGATAACGATCAGGGGCTGTAGAGTTCTGATTTTAACTGTTGAAACACAAGAATGTTGCTTAAATACCAAAAGGAACGTTCTGTTTAGAGAATAAACGTACACGAGTGGGAAATTTCAAAGTGGATTTTTCCTTTAAACATTATTTACTTCCTGTTTGTCTTGTCCGGGACCACATGGCGGCTTTGCATGAAGGCACTTTGTCATCCAACAGTCTAACATTTCTCAGTTAGCTGATCACTGACGCTGCTGCCTGTCTCTGGTTTCTTCTCTCTCTCTCTCTTTCTGTCTGTCTGTCTGTGTTGGTTAATCTCGGCCGCCCACTGGCTTTGCAGCGAGCGGAGGCTCGTTTCTGTTAAACCTGGATTTCTTTGGTCCTGTGGAGGACTCAGGCTCAACCATCTCAGCCTCAATCCCAGGTCAGCAGTTGCTAATGGCCTCCTCCTCTCCTACACCAGCCGTCTCTGCTCGTCTCTCCTCGCGGTCATCCGCGGTAGATTACCAATCAGATGTTTCGTTCCGCAAATATTACTGTTTTGAGCTTTTATTAAGCATGAGATTAAATTTAGATACATTTACTTGATTATTTGGTACGTTGGCCATGTTGCACCATGGGAAATGGATTTAGTAACGTTGCTTTTTAAAGTCTCAAATGTTTCGGAGCGGTATTTTGGTGGACACCAGAATTCGGTGAACATCTGCGTAGCGGTCCCAAACAAACTGTCCGGAGTTTATTTGAATAAGCAGAAGTGAAGGCACCATGAGATCATTGAACATTAAAACTGCAGCGGCGTGCAGATGTCTTCACCCCAACAGTCAAAGGTCAAGATGGCAATGACCCCGATTGGTTAAGATTTGACTGACAGATGGTTCTTTCAGATGCAGAGACTCTACAAGTGTATGTCTCCTTTTCAGGCGTTGACCCGGAGCTCTTCGAGCTGACGACAGCCAAGCTGGATCCCAGCAGCTCTGGCAGCCGTGTGGCAGATGCCTTTGCACGTCTGATGTCCACCATGGAGAAAACCAGCACCTCCACCAGGTCAGAGGTCATGTCAGTGTTCTCAACAGCGGGCGTGTCTTAATGAATGTGAAAATAAAGCATTGATCAAAGCAGTTTAAGGAGTTTTGCTTCTTATATTAGCATTGATAATCCATATTTTTCTGCGGTTGGATTTGTAATCGTGTTTATTTTTTTGTTCCTTCCTGTTTGACAGGAAGCCGAGGAAGGACGAGAACCTGAGCGAGGAGGCAGCAAAAGTGATCACAGCTCTGCCGGATCTTTCCTTCATGCAGGCCAAGGTGCTCATGTTTCCCACAACGCTGACACCACTGGGCTCCCAGGCGACGCCGGACTGAAGCCCCGCCCCCGCCTCATTCTCTTCCACCCTGACCATGCCCACTAACTCATCTCCTTTTTCTTTTTTTAAATCCTCGTTCTCCCTTCCTTTCTTATTTTTTAAAAAGTTGCGCTTCTTATTATTATAATTTTTTTCAGCCATTAATTTTTTTTAGAAAAATGCGAAGCATTTATGTTTATGGGAAACAGCTGGGATGTGGAGACTCTGTTCCACATTTAGATCAGATAATTCACCTATAGATTTCTAGAGGAAGGGTTAAACGTGCGTACTGTTCATATCTAGAGGAATCATCATGTATATAATCAGGGATAGAAATTTTACCCGTGGTTTTTTTAGTTCTGAATGATTAGAAAGGAAGTTTCATGTTGTCTGTGAAGGAAACAAAACACTGGCTGAATAAAACTGAAGTGGAATATATATGACAACAAGTATAAATTAATAAATTTCTAGATTAAATCTACACATATAAATATATATATATATATATATATATATATATATTTATCGACTTGAAACCACACTGCCTGCAAAATCCAGCTGAATGTTTCGTCCCCTCGTTGCGTCGAAGGCCTTCGTTTTAACCTTCAGTCGATTTTAACCTGATTTTCATTGTATTTTTGTTTCGTACAATTTTTTTAGTACAGTTCAGACCTCCAGTGCTGCTGCAGTGTATCTCTCCTCAGCATCACGTTTCACTCTTCACTTTCACTAACCAAACGCTGTTGAGTTCTCCGCTGTCATAAGAATGCTTTATTTCAATTCCACGGTGGAGGAAGAAATGTTTCCTTGTATGTATCCAGTGTTTATATTTGTTGTTTTGTTTGGGGGGTCAGAACGGGACATTTTGGTAAAACCACTAAAATTCTGTGAAGGTTTCTTGGCAGTGAAGGTCAACTCGCATCAGAAGGGAATTATGGGACCAATTTCTGCTTCCTTGTGTTGAGTTCTGCAAACTTTTCCTAACATGAAGTGCTTTTTGTTGTCGCAGCTCTTATTCTCTCATATTATGCTAATTTTATTTTATTTTGTTTGTTTTGCTCGTACTACTGTCGGCCCGTCTCCCAGGAGGATTTTGCACATTGTAAAGATGAAATGGATGTAATCATAGTTCACTGTGGCTTTAGACTGTGTACAGTTAAACTATGGACTGTAAAATGTTCGGGAAAATTCCTATGGAAAAAAACTGAATCACTTGAAGAGCCTGTCAAAAGGTTATCGTGCATGCCCGGGTTCTTTTGAGACTTTAAGTGTGTAAATTTTACTTTTAGTGTACACAAGAAATTAAAATAATTTAAGAGGAACAGTTGTTTTTATTTGAATGAAAACAGAAACATCTATCTAGAAACCTCAAGTGGCACCGAGATGGAACTTAAACCATTTTTTTTGGTGCCTTATTTTGAAAGTGTGTTGGATGGACGAATACAATTTTGAGAATAAAGTTGTAATTTATAAACCCGAACTTCCTTTCTCAGCTTAAAACCTTACTGAACTTAATTCTTTTAATTCGATGACAATAACTCGGGTTTTGTCTCTACTTTTTTGAAATCTTTCACGTTCCCATACATGAATGAGAAGGTGCTTATCATTGAAACTTCCAGGTCATTGACATGATAGTATTTATACTCTAAATTAACTATTTTACTCTGAAACATTGAAATATTACTCCTGATATTGAAATACGATTTAATTTTGAAGGAATTACCATTTGAAGCACCCAAGTTAATTATATTAATATATTTAACTGTACTTTGGAAATTCAAAAATGTATTCTAGTTTCTCCATAAATTCACATAAAATTTCAATTAAATTCAGGTAACTTTATATATTCTGCGTTTATTCGGCTGCTCTCCCTCCCTGTCAGAATGCTCGTCATATGACGTCATGATATTAACAGGCGGTAACTTGCTCCGTAAAGTTAACGTTATTTCTGCTTTTTCACTGTTACCGGTTTGGCTTAAAATAATAATAAAGGATACAGTCACGTTTGACCGACTGCGGCAGTCTGACCGTATAACGAGCTACCGTTAGCTTGTAAAAATAGGTAACGCTAAGCTTACGTTATAAATGTTAAATATTTCCCACGCTAGGCAGGTTTGTGTTTTCCAGGTTAACCCAACTCACAATTATAATTTTCCACATCCGCACATTTTTGTTTACCTTTGAAAGGGGAACAGGGAAGCTGCCAATCGGAGGGGAAACGATGAGGCTATTCATGTTGCTGTCATTATTTAGTCTCGTAAATCGATGTGAATTATTTGTTAATCATTCGCGCCAAATATTTAGGTGAAGGCGCTATGATTGGTCGAACTCTTCTTCTTTAGTTTTTCATTACAGGGGGGCTGTGGCTTGACGCTGCCGCCTCATGCGGTTGACTTGGGCACTGCATGTAAATGATAGAACTCATGATAGGATTCACTATGATAATAAATCCATTCAAATACCACAAGTTCTTCTTATGAAACCACCACTTCACTTCCTGCTGAGCAAGAAAGCTTCTGATCCAAAAATTCATTCATCAAGTTTGAGTTCAAGAAAAACACAAAAGAAACATGACGTGATCATTTCCATTTCATGTAGAAAATAAAATTGTAACAAATTCAAATCAAATTGTCAGCATTTATTGTTGCAGGGTACAAGGCACAGATTGAAGACGTCTGAGCATCTGACAATAAAAACATGAAAAATGAACGGAAGAACGTTTGTTTTAATCAGAAAGGTATCCAACCTTTAATCTCTGCATGAATAAGGAAGAAAAATGTACCCAAAACAGCACAAAAAAAAGAAAAGATGAGATGCATCTCAGTGTATTAAAAGGTTGCTTACTAAATCTAAAATCTGAGTTTAATGGATTTAAAATGTTTAAACTCAGAGAAGTAAACTGAAGATTTGGAAACATTCAGAAATCCTTCAGCATTAACGTTCACGTTTTATCGTCTGCCCTGCAGATGGAGACAACTTGATTGATATTTAACGCTGAGAATCTGAGTTTACCCGAACATATCACCGGATTAAAGGAAGAGGAGTTGAGGTTCTGATGAGGTGCTTTAATAAAGTATTTTATATATACGCACGCACGCACGCACGCACGCACACACACACACACACACACACACACCTTGTGCCTTAATTGTTTGCATTGCTGGAATTCAATATAAATTTGTTTACATTTCATACACAAGATTTCCATTAAAACGTTGCCTTAAGTCGACATTTTTTGCAAAATGGCTTCCTGTTCGATAAATCTGAATCCTGTTGAAGTTTGATGTTCAGCTTTCAATCAGTTTTGGTGAATTCATCATGAAAAAGTATAATTTACAAAATATTAGTGTCCAGAGTTTTGATAAATATAAAATACAGCTGATATAATAAATAATTCATAAACCGGGTTCCTCCGTTACTGCAAGGTTACTACAACTGTGTGTGTGTGTGTGTGTGAGAGTATTTATGTTTGTACGTGCGCTGTTTGTATGCAAAGGAGAGTGTACGTGTGCAATCATGAGTGTGCGATTCTGTGCATGTGTGTGTGTACTTGTGTGTGTGTGTCTGGAGAAAAGATTCTGGTTTGTCCTTGTTTCGTAGAAAGTTCATCTTTCTAGATTTCCTCCAGAGTGAAGTGAAGATCTACGATCATTCATTTGAAGAAATAATCTTATTGTAAATAATTATTGGTCAAATAAACAAAAATAAAACTTGAGTTTATTTATTTATCATTTATAAGCACTTGACAACTTTACAAAACTATAATGAAGAAAAGTATTAGATAGTAACTTTGATATAATCAGCTGTTTTTAACTTACGTATATTCATTATGTTTCAAAACACAACTTTAAAATAAACTGATTGGACGCTGCTCGTCAGAGAGACATGGGACGTTTTAAAAGACATTTTAGACATCAATCGATGATCTTCAGCAGGTTATCAAACTATCTTTGAGGCGTTTGGAAATGATCGTTCATGTGATATTACAAAGGCACTGGATTGTAAACATGAGCAGACGGCAGAGAGGTTTCATCACGTTGACCTTCTTGCACTCAGAGTTTACCTGAGTTCTTTTTCAGGTTATTGTTCGTGTGACCTTTAAAGTTCATCTGAACATAAACTTACAAACATCGATCACACGTATACTCGACCCCGGCCCCTCGTTTTCTATTAATTCTTCTTTTTTCTTTTGTTAGCTACATTCAAAAATGATCCTCCAGCGGGATTCAAACCCAAAACTCCCCGGTGAGTGGAGGTTAAATATTCTGGGTGATCGACGTCACAGCAGCAGCTAAAACATTTGTTCCTAATTTCGTTGATTGCAGTGGAGTCGCTGTGATTTGAAGATTCACAGAGAGACTTGGGGAGTTTCTAATGATGATGTTGCTAACGGCGGCTGTGCGATACAACGCAATAAAAAATCTTTCCTTTGATATTTCTGTCGTCATTTGGATTCTGTTACACTGGAAACAAACAAATTTGCGTTCTGTCACACGGCAAGGACGCAGACAGGAAGACAAACGTGGAGAGGAGTGATGGACAAGAACTGAGGAGCTCGTACCGGAACGAGAGGCGACTTCTCTCAGTCAAGTTCTCACACTCCACTTTACTGTCTGAGGTTTATTATAAACTGCTGCTGCAGGACTCGTCAGTCTGGATTTCACCTGATATGAGCAGGATGCCACACCGCTACAGGACAGCAGCAGGCAGGTTACCCAGGTAGCATTGCTCTAAGTTTTCTTTTATAAATGTAGAAAGAGCTGCTCGATATGAAAAGTGTCCTGAGATAAACACCTAGAATCTCTGATCCAACAGCCGCCTGCGCTTAAAGATCCGAAGCGTTAACCACAGAAACACTTTGACCTGATGTCTTTCAGTCTGTGTGTGTGAAACATCTCCCGATGTACAACAACATACTATGTTGTGTTTACTGTCGACATGTTCGCCACGTTCAACTTCGCTGCCCTCTGGTCCAGGTCGCCATTAAAAACTGAATATTTATCTCTTATAAAAAAACAACTTCTTCATTGAATTTACAGGAAATAAAAGCTGGTTGACAGATTTTTGCCACCTGTCGTCTTGGAAAACTGCGTCTTCTTTTTCAGTCTTCCTCCGAAAGTGGAGGCAGCATATTTCCATCTATGTGAACGTCCACGTCCCAACAGTCCGCTGCGAACGGCCCATCAAACGCTACATGCAGTGACAGAAAGGCTGCTGGGAAGTTTGTTCCCATTGAACGAGATAAACAGGAAAGTTCTAAAACGCCTCCTCAGCTTCCCACCAGCACCTCCATGATGTGGTCCAGCTCAGTCAGGTCCATTTTAAACGGCTGGTTCTGCGTGCCGCCACCGTACCCCGACATTGACCGCACCAGGTTGTCGGCCATTAAGACGGAGGCCACCTTGGTTGGCGGCGTTCCTGTCGGTGGGGGACCGGGGCCAAGGTCGTACATGGACGTGTCAATGTCTCGGAAAAGGGCGTCGTCCAGGGTGAAGTCAGTAAGGAAGGCAACCGGGGTGGACGGTAAGATTGTCCCAGGGAGAAGGGGAGGAGGAGGAGGTATCCCTGACCTGGTCTCCACCTGCTGGAAGTCCTGCCCCTCCTCCTTCATGATAACATCAGACAGAACTCGAGCTGGAGGGGACGACGGTGGGCTGGAGAACGGCGAAGATAAAGATGAGGAGGAGGGACAGAGCTCTTCAATGTCCTCCAAGGCAGTGGAGAAGCTGTCTTTGGATGATGACGAGGACAGTGGCGGTCTCGGGGAGTGGTGCAGGTGGGTGGAGGAGGACGGTGGCAAGGTGAAGAACATAGGCAGGTCTTCTTCCAGCAGCGAGGCTGATGTCAGCGAGGAGTCCATGGAGGACGAGGACTCAGCAGCTGCGGCAGCAGGCAGTGGAGCAGAAAAGAAGAGGGCGCCGATGCCGCCTTCCTGCCTGAAGTCGTCGTGGATACGGCGGATGATGTTGTTGATGAGGATGCTGCGCTGCAGGCCGACGTTGCCGCCCATACGAGGTCCGTACAGCTTCATGAGGGACATGTTGAGGACCGTCTGGCGCTGCAGAGCGTAGGACGTCTGCGACACACCACTGACATCCAAAAGACACCCGTCGTCCTCCAAACCCTCGTCATCCTCATCCAGTTTCCGCTTCACCCTGTTACCCAACATGGATCTGAGGAAAAACGGACAAAGAGCTCAGAGAAAGACAGGACAGGAAGTTTTCATGTTTATGGATGAAACACCGACAGACTACGACAAAAGAACGAGGCATTAGAGCTTTACACAAATATGTAAATGAGAATGCAGGAAAGGTTTTTAAGACAAATCATTTTTTTTAATATTAATGTTGAACATTAAAAACTGAAAATTGGGAGTCAAAGTTCATTTCTATTTGGTGTCAACTGCACGTCCTCAGCTGGTAACAGACGGGATGAAGAGGTGGAAACTCCCAGTTGTTTGTCGACAGTAAAGCTAAATGCTAACCTGCTAACTGAGACCGTGCAGGTTTGCCCTGCGAAACTCGTTTAGTTTAAATGCGTATTACACTCACGTGATTGTCAACTAGACAACGTGAGACTGAGCTTCAATGACTTCTATCAGCTGAAGTTCAGCTTGGACGCTTTTAAAATGCAGATACTTAAATAGATTTATATGTTTCCGTGTCCAGTGAAGTGGTTGTTTCAATGAACGCTACTGTTGGGGAAGATACAGCTGTGTTTGGGGGAGGGGGGGCCCTGTGTGGTGGTGGTGTGTGTGTGTGTGTGTGTGTGTGTGTGTGTGTGTGTGTGTGTGTGTGTGTGATTTGAAACTGGCTGACCTGCAGTCAGACGACACGTTTAGTAGCTGAGATGAGAAGACGAGTCTCCGTCTGCTTTCGCAAACACAGATGAGAAATGTGTGTGTGAGTGTGACAGTCAGCTGACCTGCTCCCATGTGAGCAGCGATCAGCTGACACACACACACACACACACACACACACACACACACACACACACACACACACACACACACACACACACACACACACACACACACACACACACACACACACACACACAGGGGGAGTCCGCCACCTTCTGACTCCCTGAAAACAACTGAACACAGGAAACAGGCGACTTCCGTCCTGACGACCAGCAAACGCGCGCGCACGCCTCCACAAAGTTACAGTCATCAGATGTTTAAAGGGCCATGACGCTCATTTCCAGCTCCTCACTTTTGTTCTGAGATTCCACAACACAAGTCATTTATCTCCCACTGGCTCTTTCTGCAGCTGCTGTAACTCCGGCTCGTCACGGCTCCATCTGTCACTCAGGAGATGAATAACTAACTCTCACGCTGACCATCAGTTAACATCAGGCCACAATGTTACACACACACACACACACACGTTATACCTTCAATCCAATGAGATCAAAGAAGAGTGTCAATAAAAGTGTGTGTGTGTGTGTGTGTGTGTTTCAGGCAGCTGTTCGGTTTGTGGGGTGATGGGATTTGAACCTGTGACCTCTCCCATACTTGGCCAACAGGTGCTGAACGTGCTGATAGAAGCTGAGTGAATCAATGCCCACAGAACACACACACACACACACACACACACACACACACACACACACACACACACACACAAGTCCACCTCGGGGCATTGGGACATGTGGGGCCCCTCAGAGGGGCCATCTGCTCAGACGGAGACAGAGACGTGGGGGGTGGGGGTGTCCCCCCCCCCCACTGACGTGTCTAAAGACTCCCTTGGTTTGGTGTCAGACAGAAACAACCTCCTGTGTCGTGCCTCGTCCGTGTCCCTGCTGCTGGTTACAATCACAGCCGGCTCCGGTGTTCCGTCATCCTGAGGACGACCGGCAGCTCCAACCGCCGGCTTTCTTTCTCTCCCACACTGACTCCCGGACGCAGCACAACAACTCTTTAACTGCACCGTTATCATCTACGATTTATGTTTCTTCCTTTTTTGACATTAACATTTTCTCCAATATTAGAAATAAAAACATACAAATACAAACACTAAGTAATGAATTCAAATATGTGCGTGCTGTTACACCCGAATTAGAGATCCACTAAAGTAGACAGGACTCATCGGGTGGAGGTCTCCTCCACCTTCTGTCATCTGTTATTCCATCACTGATGCTTTTGGTTGAAGTATTAGTATCGAGGTATTTTGGGAAAGCGTCGTATCAGATTCATAACATTGGTGTTGAGGCGACACGATGACCTCACATGTGATTTAACCTTCTAGACTTTATTTATTCTTTCATCAGTTCCTGATTCAAATCCCAATCTTTACTTTTACTTTTGGTTTCAGATGAAACACTCAGGTGATTTACTGTTACAAGGATTGGAAGCTTCACTGCACCTGAACAACAAATCAGCAAATATGTTTTGCCAATAAAGTTTTCAGTGATTGAAAGACTTTTCAGAATGAATCAGTTTTCTCGGTTCCAACAGGAGAAACGTTTCTCCTCCTCCTCAGGTGACATGAGAACAATCACGGAGGACAAGCAGCAGAGGAACGAGCAGACGTGGTTCTCTGAGGGTTCCTGACTTGCTCCAACACGTCGCTGCTGACTGACCTGCTTTCTCTTTCAAGTGAAGCTTTTATTTAACATCAAGCAGCAGTTTTCCATCTATAATCTCTATTCTGGTTCTCTATTCTTCTAATTCCACATAAATGACCCGCATGAGCAGATTCATTATTTACATGATGATTACAGGTCAGAATGCAGTGAGACGAGTCGCTCTGAGAACTCGTATCTGTGTTTAAGAGAAACTGAGACCACACAAAGTGAGACTTGACTCATAGAAGAGGAATCTGGCGTGGGCCGCCTCATCACACTGTGGGATATTCCTCACTGTGTGTGTGTGTGTGCTGTGAGTCATCATGTGTCATTAACAGCAGTAACTTCAGCTGAAATGCAAGTAAACCAGCGTAGTTTCCCTCTTTCGGTTTCCAGGCAGACGCACGAGAAACTAAAATGATTGCATTCGTCCGTCGGTTCTTTTGTGGCAACATCCAACAACGTCCATCCTACAGGAGGGATTCACCTCCGAGAGACATCATCCACTCCTCCCTACTCGTTATGTAGGCAGTTCTATGAAGTGACCTCATACGAGCTCAGCAGTTGTAGAGGAAACACTGAGCTTAAATGATCAAATAATTGTCTCAGCAGCACAAAGTGGAAACATCTCTAAGCTCCGGTGCCGTCGTCCTGAACGAGCCCTCGGCTATTTCTTTAAAATGATCCATATTCTGGCTGATGTGTTTCCTTCTTGTTCCAGCACTTTTTGTACTTTGGACACATGAATGTTATGTTATGTAATGAATGAGGCCACACAGCTGCTCTTCATCTTCTTCTGTGCCTTCTTCATCGCAGCCCCGACCTTTCGCCTCAGTCCGTCACAGCTCTTGTATCTGAGCGTGCGTGATTCCAATGTCGAAGCCTTACGTAACACACACAAAGTGCTGCCTGTGCTGAGGGCAGAGTGAACGCCTGCTCCGACTTTTTAAAGTGTCGCCTCATTCTTCCCTTTAAACCTCGACACCAGGAAGCATGCAGCACGCCGACCTTTGACCCTCAGCTGCCAGTCTGTGTCACCAGCTCCAGAGTAAACAAATCTAGGGCAGGTGTCTTAAGGCCTTCACGAAACTACCACAAAACACGTGGACAAGCTTCTTCTGGCTCATTTATAGTGTTTGTGAAGAAGATTTAGGCTTTAAACTGAAAATATGAGTTTGCACACAAACTGAAATTATATTGATCAGGTAATCAATTATGAAATAAAGAAAAGAAACGCTTCTCAATTGTCAGTTAGCAGTTTTCTAAGTTCACTATAGAAAGTTTAACTTGTTGGGACTATAAATATTTCTCTGAAGTAAATGTACTTGTTAATTCAAAAATTATGAAACACTGAAAAAAGTACGAGTCAGTATGAAAAATATGAAGTTGAAATATCTTAAATATCAAAATGTTCTGTGAGAGTGGAGTGAACACTAAAGGTTAATACTGGAGCATTGAATGGGATTTCAAAACTATATAAACCTCAAACAAACAAAACAACATCTCCCTCGTTGTGCTTTAAGAGTCAGAAGATAAAAGTTCCAATAAGCCGTCCAGGACCTCCAGGACACCGGCTGCTCCCCAACACCTGCCCGATCACTAGTCACCCTCTCCCGGGCGAAGGTTCTGAAGAGGACCGGGGCGGGACAGACAACTACTCCGGTTCTAAATCCTAAACTAGCGGTCCGATTACAAAGCCGCTCCGGCGGATAAAGATAGAAGTTACTTCAGGGACGGGACTACACGGTAGTTACTAAAACAGACTCTCTCCGTGCTGTTTACGATCACATCGGGGCTCGTTGACGTTAAATGAAGAAGCTGGGTGAAGTTGCGGGTTGTCACTCACCACATGAAGCCCCATCCAGGGTCTCCTATGCTGCATAGGTGTTGTCGGTGGTGCCGGGAGCGGAGCGGCGGACGGTCCGGAGGAAGAAGAACATGGAGGACGAACGAGCTGTTTGCTCGTTTCTCTGTTTGTCTGGAAGCCGCCGTCGACCGCGGCTCTCTCCGAGCTTCACACACACACACACACAATGGCGCAGTGGAGGAGGAGGAGATGTGTCAACGAAGATCTCTAAAGACAGCGAGAAGACAGCGCTGACCGACTTCCGTTTGTCAACTTCAAAATAAAAGTCCAAGCGAGGTGCTCCGGAAGTGGATATATATATATATTTTTCATCTCCACTAAGAAGGGCATGTTTTTTAGTTTTTACATTTAGTCATTGACATATAGATGTTGTCAAAGGTTAAGGTCTGAGATTCAGCAGTTTGGGAAATTTGAGTTTTCTGAGAGTCAGAAACTAATAAATAAATGTCAATGTAAAAATAGAATACCGAAATAAATATGAAGTTTTTCTGGATTATTAGGCATGAAATGCAAAAGGAAATACAGGTATAAATACATACATTTAAAAATGAATAAAAACACAATGGGAAACACAATAAAGAGAGGTATTTATGGAAAGAAAATATAGGAGCAAATTAAAAGAAAAAAAAACATTTTATGTGACGTTTTAACAACTAAATACTCTGTATATGTATTTTTAATATAATCTCGGTGCATATGACTTATTCAATTTACATTTATGAAATATTTGACCATCAGTCAAATATGGTCTGAGTTCAGTAATGAAAAGTTGCTGCAGTGTTTTCTGCTTGAACATCAGCTGCCTGATTGTTTGTTGGACTGCTTTCTTGCTTCTTCTACTGAGTGAATAACCCACAACTATGTGAAGTATCTGAACAATTCAACATCAGCCATCTCAAGTATTATCTGGGCGGAGAGCAAGTCCTTTACTATTGACTGACTCAAACACACAGAAAGAAACCGTTAAAAACACCTGTAAGAGAAATGTAAATGTTTATTACTGAAGTCCTTCATCACTTTCCAAATCATACGATCATACTGTTGTAAAACTGAAAGCTGGTCCAGTTTAAAATGTTCATCTGCCCGAGTAATTATTTGTTTGTGATACCATTATTATTTATTAGATTGGATGTTTGGGTGATTTCCTTCTATGTCCAGATGTAAGACATTTGAATTGAATTGGACGCGCGCGTTGCATGCTGAAAAACTATTTGAATGTCAGAGCATTACAGCTGATCCTGATGTAACAGCTGAGTCAGACACTTGGTGACCATGAAGAACAGGCTGGACCAGTCACACCTGACAGGTTTCTCTTTCTCTGCAGTGATGTGCATTGACCACACCTCGTACATTAATCTGAGTTTTCATTTTGTTTCATATCTTGTTTGCACAATGTTTGCAGTCAGTTGGAGTATTTTAGTGCTTGCTTACTTTGAGTCCATACTGTAAGAAGGTAACACAAACACAAACACCTGAGGTTTCTAGGCCAGTGGACAGTCAACACTGCCCTCTGGTGGCTGGATGGATGTAACTTCACACCACTTGGAGTTCAAATGGTCTTTTGTTATTCTGACAGGATTTCAGTAAATATTGACATCATTGAAGCTGATCACAGCAGTAAGGTGTATTTAAAGTCCTTAGAGGACTATTTTATACTCGATTTCATGTCTGTCTCTCATCATTCCTGCTCTCTATGTTGGCAGTAAAGTGACACCCCCATCCCCTCCCACTATGAATCCAATAAAAGAAAAGAAACTCGAAAACCTCTTTCTATTGGTTGTTTTATTTAATTTCCACAGAATGAATAAAAAAGACTCTCACACAGTTGTTGTTCTTGTTTTACATCCAACGTATTTCAGTTCCTTTGGTTAAATAAACTTCTTGTTCAGTGGTGATCTGGTGTCTCGCTCATCTGCGTTACGGCCTGCAAGAACCCGGTAGGGACAATTCTCAATTTTGTATTTTTAAAGTTTGATTCCCCGTCTTAAACATAAGAAGGCGTCCACGGTTCATCCACACCAGTCAGGGAGTTGCTGTTGCCCACGGACCCTCTGCTGTGTGTGACGTCCACTCCCTCCCGACTCTGCCTCCCAGTACATTCCTCATGATCCCCGGGAAGTTCAATCATGCGACGCTGGAAAATTATTTTATCTGTCCTGTGTTTCTCAGACTTTGAATAAAGCGGTTGTTGGTTAACAATTGAAAAGTACGATCATATGCAAAATTAGGTTCTTCTACACACTTAGAAAAGGAGGCTGAAGGAGGGGTGGGGGGGGTGTAATCTGCACCTTCGCCACTAGATGCTGCAAACAGTTTCTATAAAGTAGCAGTTGCTGAGGCGGATTGACCGCTGAGTGCTTTTCTGTCAATAATAATTGTTATTGTATCTAGCTGCCAATACACCAGCACTTCTACCAGTTAGGGAGTATTTCTAAGTTTCTGCATTCACACTTTTACTTTAACTCAGGATCTTTGTGTGTCCCGCTACTCTAAAGTTGTTTATGCAGAGGACCAGTAAAAATAAAAGTTGCTGTGTCTAACACGGCAGCCTGACAAATCTAGGCCGAAGGTCGTCATTCCTCGCAGCTTAACAGACGCTGGAAAAATGGCTGAAACAAAAGGCTTGACTGAAGCTGAATGACGAGTGTGAATAAAAGTGCTCAGAGGGAAGAAAACACACCAGCAGGACCAACACTTATCAAAGATCTCCTTCATTGTTTAATAGTAGACATTGTGCCACAAAAATGTCATGTCCGCAGCCACATATCACGTGCTGAGATTACTGATTCCAGCTAGTTATCATGTCATTCGCTTCTCTTTCTTCTCTACACAATTTGCAAATCACTTCTTAACATTTATGTATAAATATATACAGTTTACAGATTAGTCTTCGAGCTGGGATGGTGATTTCATTTCTCTTGTTGTGCAGTTGGTTGAGAAAGATGCGCGGCTGACGTCACGTCTCCCCATGTAGCACATGCTTATTGTATCATGAATGACAGAACAGACAGTAGGATACACTCAGGAATGTTAACTGCTATCATACAAATTTTAGGAAGTCACGATTGTGGGAGGGGTGGGGGTGGGGATATGCCAACAACACCAGAGCACCGAAGGCGTAAATGTCATGCAAAACTCCTGCCACAAAGGCACTGCGCATGTCTTTTGTGTGTGTGTGTGTGGGGGGGGGACACTGTGAAGTTGGAGCATGTGACGTTATCGGGGTAGTTTGGGCAGGAAGCTTCGTGACTGCATTCCAGATGCACTGATCCGTTCTAACGTACATGATGCCGTTGAAGCATGTGCTGCATTTGAAGTGCTTTCTAATTGATATATGTGTGGAGACGAGGGCCAAAGTCATTCTGTTGTCCGCAACTTAGTAAAGACAACTGTGTTTGTGTGTTGTTGTTTTTTTTTTAGAAAAGTGACTCCTTTAACAAACTCGAAGGAAACAAGGAGGGCAAACGAAAAGAAAAAAAGAAAAGGGGTATACTTGTGTTTTTCTTTCATTGGTTAACTTACACACTGTTAAAAATTGGATACATGTTGTTTTCCAGTACGGATGTGTTCTGCTTAAGTAAGAAAAGAGACAAGCCCAGGGTGTTCTGCAGGTATGATGGGCTTACCGTCCTATTGCTGACTTTGAAAGGGTAGGGTGGGATTCTGGTGTTGTAGCTGCACACACAATTACAAACCGTTCCACTCAAAGTCTTCCTCATCCGTCTTTTCCTCTCTCTCTTTCCCTGTGGAGCTTGGTTACATTGAGACTGGTTGTGGGCTCGGGTCGATTCAGGTCGTGGCTCTTTTCAAGTCTCAGCAGCAGCCTCCGGACGTGGTGTTCACTGGCTTGCTCTGGATCTTGACGTTGGACTTCTCTGAGGCGCCGGCTGTGGCTCCGGGGCCCATCCTCTTCTTGATCTCAGCCGCCATGGTCATGAAGGCTTGCTCCACGTTGGTGGCACTCTTGGCACTGGTCTCCAAGAAGGGAATCCCCAAGGTGTCAGCAAATTCCTGGTGAGTGAAAGGAAGAGGTCATCTTGCAATAACTCATTTTTCACAAGCAGTTGACATGTTGACCTAATTATTAAATACTTGTTTGTTTTCATTTAAACAGCAGAAACATCCCCATTCATGTTTTCATCGTGTTTCTATTCATCTGCTGAATACGAATCGAATATGAACTCTCTTCTGGCTCTGTTACTGCTCTCTACCAACTCCTGAAGGAACTATTCTATGCTTCCTTTAGCTACTAAATGTTCCACTACGTTCACCAGCTAGTTGCTAACTGGGTCTGTGAGAGCCTGGAGAGTCAACCATAACAGGACAGCTAAACAACTAGCTGAAACTAACTTTAAAGCACCGAATATCAGAGGGGAGCTGCGGAGTTGCTGATATTTCTCTGTTGGTTCATCACTATGAGTGACGCCAAAGACATTACACATTATTACATTTATATTACAACACGATTTTGCAACTAAACAACTAACTTTTGGGAGTTTGGTTTCATGCCTCTCTAGTACTCAACATATAAAAGGATTCATTTGTTTGGTTTCTATTTGCTCTTGCAGCCTCAATGATCAGCCGAGTCTGCAGTTTTTAAAAGGGAGAGCAAACTTAGTGAACTCCATGAATAAATAAATAAATCTGACCAATCAATGGTGAGTGATTGGCAGTGATCACAAAGTGCTTATCTCCTACAACTGTGCATTAACATGAGGCCCGTTTACCTTAGCTGTGGTGTAATCCACAACTTTCTTCGTTGTGAGGTCGCATTTGTTTCCTACTAACAGCTTGTTGACGTTCTCGCTGGCGTAGCGATCGATCTCCTGTAGCCACTGTTTGACGTTGTTGAAGGACTCCTGAGGACAGGACGCACAGAGACAAGAAGTAAGCAGAATATATAGATGAGGTGAAGTGAAGTCAACGGCTGCCTTTAAGGTATTAAAACATGGACAATGTTCAGCTGCAGTCATCTCTAAACTTAACAGAGTTTAAGATTGAAACTATGAAGCTGCACAATGAAAGTAATAAACACACTGCGGAGACAAAAACACTCAGCCCCTCCCCGGACTACTTTCAGGGGTTAGATGAGTCATGGTATGATGTGTGTGTGTGTGTGTGTGTGTGTGTGTGTGTGTGTGTGTGTGTTTTTCTGATTTGTGGTTTCATATAATGATAAATAATTAGATTGAAAAAATCTATCTTATTAAGTACAGTATCTGAATATTAAGAGTTGAATATAAAAAAGGTGGAGCGACCACATCTTGTTCTGATGAAACAAAGTGATAAAGTTTATCCTTCTACTTTGTCTTGTGTTTTTTGTGCAGCTGTAACTTCTAATGTTACAATGATGAAATGTGTTCCTATCTCAGTACGTATCATGTAAAGTATTATTGGTACCATCTTTCAGATAAAGTTGTGATGTTTCAAGTTTATGAGTGGAATTTGCTCCACGACTCCATCTCGGTAGTGTTACACAGCGCCATCATTTGTCGTGGAGGAGCACTGACCTGATCTGTCACATCATAAACTACAATGATGCCGTGAGCTCCTCTGTAGTAACTGGATGTGATGGTACGGAACCGCTCCTGGCCGGCTGTGTCCCACTGCAAGAGCACAAGAGATCCAGTCAGGACAAACTGACGGAACCGCAAACCAATGCGCCTCATCACTTATCACTACTTATCTCTTTACAGCCTCAGTACGTCATGTTCTCCTTACAATCTGAAGTTTTATGGTCTTTCCGTCCAGCTCGATGGTCCTGATCTTGAAGTCCACACCGATGGTGCTAATATAGCTCTCTGTGTATGTGTCATCCTAGAACGAAACAAGCACACAGGCTCTGGTAGATATGAATCAAAGACATCACAGGGCTGACAAGGAAAAGAATAATAGCCTGTTGTGTAACGGCGGATTAAAAACGGACACTTACTGCAAACCGAAGAAGGAGACAAGACTTTCCAACACCAGAATCGCCGATCAGGAGCAGTTTGAATAAATAGTCACTGTGATGGAGAAGGAGAAAAAAATATTTATAATCACAGAACCCGCGAGAAAAAATATCAGGCCTGTAAAGATCGGGAGGTCATGATTGAATGTGCTCTTTCAATGCATGAATGTTTGCTCACATTCTTAAACTTCTTTTACTTTTCTCTCACCAAATAACTTTAGATTAAAAAATAAGTTTTCAGTGCTGCTCTCAGTTTTAACCCAATAATAAGTTGTTTTTTTTAATATTAAATGTGAAGTTATAAAAAATATTTCTGTTGGTACTGAAACTCTTATAACACATTCCTAGTTTATCCTACAAGTTATTGATTATATTACAGTATAATTAGGACAGGTGGGACACTACCAATACCTTTAATGGTCAATTTATCAATGAGTCATTTCGGTGTTTGAATGTTTGTCAGAAAATTGAAAGTGGGCCTATCACAATAGATCTTCAGACGTCTTGTTCTTTCTGACCACAGATTCCAAGCAGATATCTTCATTTCATTTTTAAATAGTGTAAAACAGAGAAAAGCAACAAATCCTCAGCAATCTTTATATCCTGATTATAGAAATTGTTAATGATACATTTCTGTCGATAAAGCAATTGTTTATCCAACTAGATGTTTCAGCGCTAAATAGAGAAATAACATTAATATTAAAAAAATGTGATCTTTATAACCCTGCCATAGTGCTTAATAATGCAGGTGCTGGATTTTGAAGTCCTAAAACAAATACTGGCATTAAAATGTAACAGGTGATCATGTACCACTTTCTCTAATTTGACCATTTGCTGCTTTTCTACGTTTTATTGAATCGAAACTGAATATCTTTGGATTTTATGAATGTCAGCTTGGAAAAAAAGTTATGATGAAATACCACTTTAAATACATAACAAGTAAGTGTTGATAGTTTAAGAACCAACAGATACATTCAGAGTTATCAGCTCCGAAATTAAAAATCTTTTTTGGGAGAAAAACACAAGCAGATTAAAGACGTCAGTCAATAGTCACTTATTACTAACTTTTTCTGCCACTACTCAGTCAATCGATACAATCTATAATTAAAAAAACATTCGTTAGGTGCAGTCACACGGAGACAGGCATTACTCAACTGGCTCCACATCACGAGAGAATGTGGTAACTTCCTGTTTGTTGCGGATACAATTTACTGAAATTATCATTTTGGTTCTCATTGATTTGTTCAGTTGTATTCGTGTTTACTGGCCAGACTGTATATAATTGTGAATCTGTTTCTCTGCGACGCGTTTTCACTAAGCGACTATCTAAATAACAATATCAGGTCAGGTCGAAGTAACGCTACGTAGCCACTCAGCTAGCCTGCTAGCTACTAATGCTACTCCCATTTGAGCTTCTAAAAATCGGTGAACCGACGCTGTTGTCGAAACAAACACAATTCATCAATTTGAGATGTGATGTACAAAGCAGAATATGTTAACAAAGGCGAGCTATGAGGTAAATAACAGCGCTGTCACGACAACCGTCAGCTCGCCAACTTAGCACATAAGACAAAGCAGCTGACGTTCATTTTGTATACAGCTAACGTTAGCTTAGATATTCCGGCTAGGTTCAGCTAGTTCGGCTAAGCTGACAGCTCAGCGGACCTGTCATAATCGACATCAAAAGCGATACTTACTATTCGGGATTCATCTTTGACTACGGGTTATAAACGGTTGTTACTGTGGATGCAGGATTTCGTCGCAGATTAGCCGTTTATCAAAGATCGACTCGAACAGAGCAGAAGAGACCGTTTTTGTCAAGAACTGGCTGAACTGGTTGTCGCAGCCAAACCAGCATAATCGAATCAAATATGGCTGTCAGCGCTACCAACCCGGAAATACCAGAGAATGGGACCTCTGGGTAGTGTAGTCTTATAGTGCTGGGCGTTTACATGGCACATACATAGGCAAACAACACATAATTTACTTCAGTCAGTTTGTAAAGTTGGAGCTCTTAAATGTATTTATTTATTTCCAAAGCAAAGATACATTTGGAAATAGTAGTTGAATCTTGCCGCATCTCAGCCACCTGCAAAAGAAAAGTGACACTGACAACTGATCTCAGACACCAGCTAATCCACAACTTGTTATGTCTTCAGTTTGGAGTAAACACCGCGAACATCTTCAGGTGAAATTGTTAATTACATTGAACCTGTACTTCAAGTATTGTTATGTACGACTATACCACTCTTTTAATCTGAAGGAATCGGCATTCTTTCTTCGTAATTTCCGGTGTCTCAGTAAATTTAGTTTGACGTTAGTGTGAGGGCAGGGGGAGGCAGCTGTTTTTTTCGGGAAATAAAAATGGACAGTCAAGGGAGGAAAGTCGTGGTTTGCGACAATGGAACAGGGGTAAGTTGGAGTAAAGGTCAGATCTCAGTTTTTCGGCGGAGCCGTTTGATAGGAAAAGAGGGGAAGTGGAAACAGGAAGTGGCGAACGTACGTTATTGGGTTGGCAGGGCGAGGAATGTCTCTGTCAGCTGGATTCAGCTCATTCATCTGCTGCGGCTGTATTTTGACATCCACTGGGAGATGTAAGCCATGTTACAAATAATGTCCATCCCGTTGTGGTATTATCAGGAAGGTCTCTGACAAACAGTGAAAGCAAGTGACCAACTTTGACAGTTGTTGTTAGCTGAAAGAGTAATTGTCATTTACGCTAAACTGGTGTTATGTAGAAATCTGTTCCCCCATCAATTTACGCCCTCTCCCGTTAGACTTCCTTGGGTTGAGGTTGGATGCAGAACGGGCGGGAGTTCGTGTCAGGTCGGGTTCAGGTTAAGGTGAAGGAAACTGCCTTCAGGGAAGCAGAATTCGGCGTAACACCGTTAGTCCTTGCGTTGCATCCGTCCCTAAAATTCAGCTTTATGAACCGCCATGTCTTTATCTTTGCTCGACACGATTTCAGAAACAAAGCAGATACCGACCTGATGTTATTGTTAAAACATTTACAACATAATCATCTTCTTTAATACTTCTCTAATAATCCCCTGATTATCTTGTCAAATCGCTTAATTAACTAATTATTTCAGGCCTGCCGTTCATCGTGGGGGTCCTGATGGGCTCTGTAGGAGGTTAATCTGGCCTTTAAAATGGGACACAATACTGTCTGTAATCCCAGTTTGTATTGGTGCATGTTGTTGTGAACCGCAGGAAATGATGAGCAAAAAAAAAAAAAAATTCCCTATAGGCTTTCCTGTTATTTCAGACCTCAGGTATCACTGCAGATCACCATCGGGAGCTGGATCAGGTGTTACATGAGTTAACATGATGCCCTTGTGGTAAAACACAACAAAGACATATGATCATCATGAAAACGCTTTTAGTGTGTGTTTCATTTTTCCATGTTACTGGAAATATTGTAACATTTGTTCTTGTTTCTCATCAGTTTGTCAAATGCGGCTATGCGGGCTCCAACTTCCCTGAACACATTTTCCCGGCACTCGTTGGCCGGCCAATCATCCGCTCCACAGCTAAAGTTGGGAACATTGAAATCAAGGTAAATCTAATATTTAGATTTTCATGGTGCAGCAGCTCCTTGCAGCTGCAGGGTTCTATTTAGATGTGATGGTTTGTGATGGGCTGGTCGGAGGTCCCAGCATGAAGACAGACATATTTAAATGTATTTAACATATGTCTGATGGAGCAGTGATTCTCCACATTGTGTAGTGGGAGACTTCAACCAAATACAAAATAATTTGACAAATCAGCTGCTGATGGGGAGAAAAGAATCGCCAGGTAATATCTAACACCTTTTTCACCGTCATTGTGCTGAGCTGTTGAATCTCTTGCAGGACCTGATGGTGGGTGATGAGGCCAGTGAGCTCCGCTCAATGCTGGAGGTCAACTACCCCATGGAGAACGGTATCGTCAGGAACTGGGACGACATGAAGCACCTGTGGGATTACACCTTCGGCCCAGAAAAACTCAACATCAACTCAAGCAACTGTAAGATCCTGCTGACGGAACCACCCATGAACCCGCTGAAGAACCGAGAAAAGATCATTGAGGTGAAGCGTGGCTGGAAAGGGATCTTGATTTACTGTTAAACTAAATCTAATTTGTGCTTTCTTCTTCCTCGTTTCCTTTTTTTCTTTTCCCAGGTCATGTTTGAAACATACCAGTTCACTGGAGTTTATATCGCCATCCAGGCCGTCCTCACTCTCTACGCTCAAGGTACATTTAACACTCAAAATCGCTTTTAAAGTAAGAAAAAATTGTATCAAGTTTACTGTAATTAAAAGAAAAGTAGTGGAGGAGAAGAACACTGTGGTGGAGCACCAATCACAGCACAGACGTTGTTGTGTTGCTGATGTTGTCAGTTGTGGTTCTAAACAGTGAATGTTATCAGTGCACAGCAGCATGCTGGGAAGTGACTGCAGGTTAACATGGAGTGTTAATGGGACGCGTTCTAGTTCTTATACATTACTCAGTAGATAGCCAAATCATGGTGCAGCCAAGCAGTGACACTGAGCTGTTTTCTCCACCTTTCTGTTGCAGGGCTGCTGACTGGAGTGGTGGTCGACTCCGGCGATGGCGTCACTCACATTTGTCCGGTGTACGAGGGCTTCTCCCTGCCCCACCTGACCCGACGCCTCGACATTGCAGGGAGGGACATAACACGCTACCTCATCAAGGTACCAGCAGCAGGGCGATGAGGGAGGTCATGAGCCTTCAGCGCGATCTTAAAATAATCACTGTCTCAAATCGTACATACTGTATGTGTAGCTACTGCTGCTGCGAGGTTACGCCTTCAACCACTCGGCGGACTTTGAGACGGTGAGGATGATGAAGGAGAAGCTGTGTTACGTCGGTTACAACATCGAACAGGAGCAGAAGCTGGCACTGGAAACAACGGTGCTGGTGGAGTCGTACACGGTCAGCCTGAGTCACAAACTTCATCTGCCGTTGTCGCCGGGTATTGTGAAGTTCCATTTCTCTTATGTTTCTCTGTCTGCAGCTCCCAGACGGCCGGATGATCAAGGTGGGGGGTGAGAGGTTCGAAGCCCCCGAGGCTCTATTTCAGCCACACCTCATCAACGTGGAGGGAGTGGGCGTGGCCGAGCTGCTCTTCAACACCATTCAGGCCGCAGATATCGACACCAGGTGAGCCTTCAATTCCATTTCCTTTCAACCTTGATTTTTTGTTTCCCAAAGTTTGAATGTAGAGAATGAGGGGATACTGGTGACCTGGGAAACCAGAAGAATCTGTAACAAGATGATGATGATGATGATGCGGAGCTGTACAGACTTCACACCAATAACAATGTTCCGATGAGTGACGTTGTACATCCCTCATCTTTTGTTTCTCTGATCAGGGCTGACTTCTTCAAGCACATCGTCCTGTCCGGAGGCTCCACCATGTATCCCGGCCTGCCATCCCGCCTGGAGCGGGAGCTGAAGCAGCTCTACCTGGAGCGAGTGCTGAAGGGCGACGTCGACAAGCTTTCGGTGAGCTAGTAGAAAGACGGAGAGGTTTGGTGGGGTGTCTCCGCGGTTTGCTTCATAAAAATCATTGAAACACAAATGCACAGATGCTCACAGATTATTGGTTAGATAATCTGATTCTTCTAGTTATGTAAAAGAAGTGCCAGTAGTTCAATAACAGCCGTGTTTATTAGATCAATGTCTCTCCCACTAAATTTCTAAGATCTCTGAGATCTCAAACTCTGTAGGAACCTCCTCAGTGTCCCACGTAGTACAGTGTTTTTGCCACCAGAGGGCGCTGAAGCCTCAATGTAGTAGGAGCTTTGAACATTTCAGAAACATCTGACACACTCCCAGAATGGCAAGGTGAAAGTCTCATCATTCCTTAGTCTGGCACACCCTGCTACTCCTGCAGCGGCTCCTGGAAACCTTCCAACCTGTCAATAAAAGACATCCGTCGTCTTCCGGGACTTTCAGCATGTTATTATTGCATCCTCTTCTGTGTTAAAACTCCCTTCTCTCTTTCTGCCGCAGAAATTCAAGATCAGGATAGAGGACCCCCCTCGGCGTAAACACATGGTGTTCCTGGGCGGCGCCGTGCTGGCCGACATCATGAAGGACAAAGACAACTTATGGATGTCGCGGGAGGAGTACCAGGAGATGGGGACACGAGTGCTGGAGAAGCTGGGCGTCACCATCAGATAAAACACGCAAACCTAAAAAAACAAACAAAACAAAAGCACTGCCGGTCTTCCAACTGCCTCCTCCCACCTGATATCCCTGCATCAATCACCTTCTTCCGTCTGGACGGCCACATTGTGTCTTCAGTTCACACTCGTTCTGAAAGGAAGGAGCGAAGGATAGAAGGAAGGAGGACAGGATTATTGACACAGTCAATATTGAGAATATTGAGGTGCCAAACGTGTTGCATTTAAAGGAACAGTTCAACATTTTGGAAAACATGCCTATGCACTTTCTTACAGATTAGATGAAGGGATTGACATTTCATTGACTATTAAACCAGGGCATGCTTAGCTTAGCTTAGCTTAGCTTAGCTTTTTCTGAGCGCTGGACTACCCTTGTCCTGGATGCTTTCCATCGATGTCGTGTTGCCTGGCAACCAGCAGACTCATTGCTCTCCTCACTGTTTCCAGAGGAGAAATAGTGTGACATTCAGGCCCTGTAATAACTTAACTAGGTGCTCTTATGTTTGTTTTACATATGAAACAAACAAGCTTTGGTCGGTCAGAGACAAACTTGCCATTTTGCAGTGTTTCCAGTGTTTATGCAAAGTTAGGCTAACCATCTTCACATAGCACGGACAGACACGACCGCAGTTATTGATCCTCCAGGTGATGCACAGCTATTCCTGTCAAGATGACTGTATGAAACAGAGGGGACCGGTTTACTTGGATAAGGAGGAGATATTTAGCTCTCAGTTCGGCCTTCATGAGGCCATGTTGAGCTCCTGTTGAGTTCACTTCTTCACTCTGTCAGAACAAGAATAATGAAAAAGATAGCGATATGGGAACAGGTAGAATGTTGCACTCTGTCTTTAAGATGCGGATCATCAGACGGCCTGTTGGACGTCACTATCCTGTAGCTGCAGAAGAACAGGCTGCCATTTTTAACTGGATCGGAGATGTTGTCTTCCACAAGCCAGTCTGAGCTCTTCATGGCTTCAGTTGTATCACCTACAAATCCTCCATCACAGGTCAAAGCCGACCTGATGAACAAGACATTGTTCCTCATCAAGTCTTTCCCTGATGAAGGACATGTACCAGCATTCCTGCGTGCCTGAACTTGGACATTTGGGCATTGTAAAGTGTTTTCTAGAAGAATATGTTTTAAAGTAGTGAAGGATGGGAGAAGCAGAGAGTCCAGTCGTTGTTGGCTGACACATTAAAGGTTCAATAACATTTCAAGAAGGAGAACTGAAACTTTTTTTAAAACCTCACTAAGAGAAGGAAGTACTTTTTTACAATTTTAAATGGCAGTGAATCTTGAATCCTTGTCAGCTGCTGAGTTGAGACCATGGATGGTATAAAAGAAGTGAACAGAGCCGCTGTGGCGTCACATGGAAGAGAGCCACCATTCGAACCCTTGATGGATCACAGGTAGCCCCGCCCTGAAACTCCACCTGCTTTATCTTCTGTTTGACTCTAAATGGGACCATCATTTACAAAATGTGTTGAGGAAGACTTGAAATGTTTACAAAGCTAATAAGTCAAGTGAGAAGTATAATCAGCAGTTTGTTGCCCCCTGCTGGCCACAAGGAAGAAGGAGCTTTTCAGACTCAGAGGCTCCGCCCACCTCTTTTATACAGTCCTTGGTTTAGATGAGCCTTGACAGCATAGATCTCATCTTGAATGAAGATGTCACTTCCAGAATAAATGGTGGCACTAATGTAAAACCATAACTTCTATTTCTGGGATGCTTGTTCATCTGAAAAAATAAATCTTTAGTTTGTTTTGGGCGTTTTGAGTGTTTGAGTCTCTCCCAATTGATGATCATCGATCTTTCTTTTCTTCCTCCCTCCACGCTTCGCTCCCCCCTCCTCTCCTTCTCGGCTCTGGTTGTTCTCGAGTTGACTTTGTAGGTTCGGGGTGATAGACGGCAGTGACTTGTGTGGATTACTGAAATAATATTGTAATAATAATGAGAGTCTACTAATGGAGACCACATGAAAGCTGGTATTTGTGGTGTCCATCTCTTCAGACGCTCTCACACATGGATATAAATGTATATTTCCTCTTGACAACACAGTCATCTAGTACCAACTGCAGTTATTCTAGCTGGATTTTATTTCTGGTCGTCTTCTTATGTGATGTTTAAAGCAGAACTGCCAACCGCTGATTTAAATGAAGCAAAGTGATTTATAGACGCTCGCTGCCTGGTGGTGTCCTCATGTTTTAAATAGTGCCGACATCATCCTCTGCTGTGGATTTACAAAGAGGCGGTTCATCTCTTTTGATGTGGTTTTTAATAAAAGACGGTGACCTGAATGAACGTGCGGGACGGACGGAAAAGGTGTCTCATTGTGGAGCCCGCTGCTCTGGAGGCTCGCTGTCGCACAACCAAACTGTCTTTGATGTGGGACAGTTTCCGAGGCATTCCCACACACACACTGGGGGTCTCCATGGCAACAGGATCTAAACACCAGAGCGACTTGAGGAGGACGTCCTCACACTCTCACCGGCTGTTTGAGAGGAACGACTGGAGATGTATTTGTGTTAAATATGGAAGCCGTTTGAGACATTTACTCCACATGCTCGATATACCCTCTCCTGGACTGCAACCTTGACGTGGTGGAGGGGCTTGCGTACTCCAGTGAACCTGAGAGCTATGCCGGGGGGGGGGGTTATACCCCTGGCAGGTTCAACCAAACCGGACAGGTCAAGGGTGAGGAGGCAGACAAATCAGTCCCTGGTCCTCCAGGTTGGGGGTTGGGCATGGGGGTAACTTCCCCATCCCGTAAAAAAGTGGTAGTTACAGAAACGTTGACAAATGAGAACCAAATCACACACCTGGTTGAGGAAGGTGCCCCTCCAGAAGGGACCATGACGTGTCCCAGCCAAACCCGCAAGGACGCTGGGAAGCCGATACACCTTCTGACACCAAGAAAATCCAATCCCATGGGGACATGGAACATCAGAACAATGTTCCAGGCTGGAAAGGCTGCAACAGTCGCCAAAGAAATGGAGCGTTACAACCTGTCAGTCCTGGGACTAGCGGAAACCAGATGGACACAGTCGGGGGAGGTCAAGTTGATCAGCGGGCAGTCCATCATCTATTCTGGACATGAAGAGGAGGGAGCAATTCATACAGAGGGAGTTGCCATCATGATGACTAAGGACGCTAGAAAGGCTCTAACTGCATGGAAACCCATCAATTCTCGCATCATCTCTGCGACCTTCAACACTAACAACAGGAGAGTGAAAGCCCACATAATCCAATGTTATGCACCCACCAACGATGCAGATGATGAGGTCAAGGCCAGGTTTTATGACAGCCTAAACCACCTACTAAATAGTATAGGAGCCAGAGACCTTGTTATCCTGATGGGGGACTTTAACGCCAAAGTTGGAGGCCAAAACGAGGGATATGAGGCAGCAATGGGAAAACATGGAGTAGGGATAATGAACGAGAATGGCGAGATGTTTGCGGAAACCTGTGTAAACAACAATCTGGTGATTGGGGGTA